>CM055128.1:251914171-252131671 GCA_029206835.1 Rana muscosa
TAGCTACAATCCCGGGTCCTTTAACCCCGATCACTGATAATCCAGATTTTCCACCAGGTGAAAAACAACCAGTACTCCCGATTCCCACAACCACTAACAAATTATTGGTTACCCACTGCCTGAAAGGGAACAAAGTTAAATCTCTTGAAGAAATTAGAACAGACTTTGGTGAGCCATTGCCAAATACATGGTTTCATATGCAGCTGAAAGACTTTCTAGTAAACAGTAAACACAAAAGCGCATACTGTAATAGACTGACTCAGTTAGAACAAATATGTTACTCTAGAACTCAGGTTCCTAAGACAACCTCATTAGCTTACTCCTGGCTGTGTCAGTCACAAACAGATTTATGCAATAAACATAAGAATAAATGGGAAAGTGACTTAGGTCGTAATTTCAGCAATGCACAATGGGAAAAGGCATGCATCTTAGCTCACAAATGTTCACTATGTACAAAATATCAGGAAATATCTTATAAAATATTGACGCAGTGGTATGTAACTCCAATGAATATCAAAAAGTGGTCGAACACCTCATCGGATGTCTGTTGGCGTTGTAATAAGGACACAGGATCTTTCTTGCACATTTGGTGGGAAAGTCCCCCTATCCTTGACTACTGGATCCAAATAACAAAGTGGATTAAACATATCACAGATACCAAGATTAATTTGAATGCAGCTGCATGCATTTTACACATTAACCACTTTACACTAGGCAAATACAAAAAAGCACTAACAAGGCATCTACTGACAGCAGCTAAAACACTGATCCCATTACACTGGAGAACTCCCAGCAGTCCGACGGTCAGGGATTGGTTGGACAGAGTAAAGTATATATACAAAATGGATGAGATTGTAGCTATGAAAAAAGAAACCACTGAGAGTTTTCATAAATAATGGCAACCCTGGGTATTATTTGTGTACTCTACAGAATACCAGACTCTGACAGGCTGAAACTCACAACTTTTTTTTTTCTCTTAGTTTTATTTTCATTTAACATTTCGACAGATGACATAAGGGAGTTACGGGTGGGTCATTATCAATGTGTAACCATAACGTGACTTTGGTACTTAATTTCTACCCCTTTACCTACTTTCCCCCCTTTCCTCTACCCCCCTCCCTATTCCATTCATATATTAAGGAACAATATGACAATATTTTATCGCCCCCATATAATTGTTTGTACACTTTTTCATTTATTTTGCATTGTTAAGTCATCAGACTCTGTTTTATACAGTGGCGTAGCGTGGGGGTGCGAGGGGGGCCTAGGCCCCGGGCGCAACATTTGGGGGGGCACAATCCCGTGCCAGTGTCACTCTAGTGACCCCGCGCTCCGGCCGCCATCTTATATCTTAGGCCGGCCCCTGGCGCCCTGTGATTGGGCGAAAGGGGTCATGTGGCCTGTCCTCAATCGCGGGGGAGCGGGGCTGGCCTTAGCTGTCTTCTCCTCCTCCTCTCTGGCCCAGGTCACCAGGTCATCATGTCCCGTCACGGCAGGCAGGCAGGCAGGCAGTCTGTGGCCGCCGTCTTCTTCTTCTCCTCCTCCTCTCCGGCCCGGGTCTCCGATCATGTCCCCGTCAGGACAGGCAGTCCAGCAGCGTGACAGGCAGCGGCGGTGGCGGCGGCGCAGAGGCAGAGCAGATGAAAGAAAAAAAGGTAAGACTCACTCTGCCTGGGGGGAATAGATATGGTTTGGGGAGAGGGAGCAGCCAGAAAGTCAGTGTATAGTGTAATGTATTGTGTGTAGTGTATAGTATAGTGTAGTGTATTGTGTCTATAGTGTATTGTGTATTGGTCTGTGGGTAGAGTATTGTGTAGCGCTCAGTATGTAGTGTATTGTGTGCAGTGTGTAGTGTATAGTGTGTATTGTGTGTGCTGTGTATAGTGTAGCGGTCAGTATGTAGTGTATTGATTGGTGGTCTGTGGGTAGTGAATAGTGTATTGTGTGTAGTGTATAGTGTATTGGTCTGTGGGTAGAGTATTGTGTAGCGGTCAGTATGTAGTGTATTGTGTGTATTGTGTAGCGGTCAGCATGTAGTGTATTGAGTAGTGGTCTGTGAGTAGTGTATAGTGTATTGTGTGTAGTGTATAGTGTATTGTGTGTGGCGTATTTTGTATTGGTCTGTGAGTAGAGTATTGTGTAGCGGTCAGTATGTAGTGTATAGTGTATTGTGTAGCGGTCAGTATGTAGTGTATTGAGTATTGAGTAGTGTATAGTGTATTGTGTGTATAGTGTATTGTGTATTGGTCTGTGGGTAGAGTATTGTGTAGCGGTCAGTATGTTGTGTATTGAGTAGTGGTCTGTGGATAGTGTGTAGTGTGTAGTGTGTATAGTGTATTGTGTGCAGTGTATAGTGTAGCGGTCAGTATGTAGTGTATTGAGTGGTGGTCTGTGGGTAGTGAATAGTGTATTGTGTGTAGTGTATAGTGTATTGGTCTGTGGGTAGAGTATTGTGTAGCGGTCAGTATGTAGTGTATTGTGTATAGTGTGTAGTGTATTGTGTGTATTGTGTAGCGGTCAGTATGTAGTGTATTGAGTAGTGGTCTGTGGGTAGTGTATTGTGTATAGTGTATTGTGTATTGGTCTGTGGGTAGAGTATTGTGTAGCGGTCAGTATGTAGTGTATTGTGTATAGTGTGTAGTGTATTGTGTGTATTGTGTAGCGGTCAGTATGTAGTGTATTGAGTAGTTGTCTGTGGGTAGTGTGTAGTGTATTGTGTGTAGTGTATTGTGTATTGGTCTGTGGGTAGAGTATTGTGTAGCGGTCAGTATGTAGTGTATAGTGTATTGTGTAGTGGTCAGCATGTAGTGTATTGAGTAGTGTATAGTGTATTGTGTGTATAGTGTATTGTGTAGCGGTCAGTATGTTGTGTATTGAGTAGTGGTCTGTGGATAGTGTATTGTGTGTAGTGTATTGTGTATTGGTCTGTGGGTAGAGTATTGTGTAGTGGTCAGTATGTAGTGTATTGAGTAGTGGTCTGTGGGTAGTGTATTGTGTAGTGGTCAGTATAGCAATTAGGTATGTTAGTGGGCCGTGTAGTGGTCAGTGTGCAGTGGTCAGTGTGCAGTGTAGTGGTCAGTGTGTAGTGTAGTGATCAGTGTGCAGTGTAGTTGTCAGTGTGCAGTGTAGTGGGCAGTGTAGTGGTCAGTGTGCAGTGGTCAGTGTGTAGTGTAGTGGTGTGTAGTGGGCAGTGTAGTGGTCAGTGTGCAGTGTAGTGGTCAGTGTGTAGTATAGTGGTGTATAGTGGTCAGTGTGTAGTGGTCAGTGTGCAGTGTAGTGGTCAGTGTGTAGTGTAGTGGTCAGTGTGCAGTGTAGTTGTCAGTGTGCAGTGTAGTGGTCAGTGTGCAGTGTAGTGGGCAGTGTAGTGGTCAGTGTGCAGTGGTCAGTGTGTAGTGTAGTGGTGTGTAGTGGGCAGTGTAGTGGTCAGTGTGCAGTGTAGTGGTCAGTGTGTAGTGTAGTGGTCAGTGTGTAGTGTAGTGGTCAGTGTGCAGTGTAGTGGTCAGTGTGCAGTGTAGTGGTCAGTGTGTAGTGTATTGAGTAGTGGTCTGTGGGTAGTGTATTGTGTAGTGGTCAGTATAGAAATCAGGTAGGTCAGTGTGTAGTGTAGTGGTCAGTGTGCAGTGTAGTGGGCAGTGTAGTGGTCAGTGTGCAGTGGTCAGTGTGTAGTGTAGTGGTGTGTAGTGGGCAGTGTAGTGGTCAGTGTGCAGTGTAGTGGTCAGTGTGCAGTGTAGTGGTCAGTGTGCAGTGTAGTGGTCAGTGTGTAGTGTATTGAGTAGTGGTCTGTGAGTAGTGTATTGTGTAGTGGTCAGTATAGAAATCAGGTAGGTTAGTGTGGTGTGTAGTGGTCGGTGTGTAGTGTAGTGGTCGGTGTGTAGTGTAGTGGTCAGTGTGTAGTGGTCAGTGTGCAGTGTAGTGTAGTGGTCAGTGTGTAGTGTAGTGGTGTGTAGTGGTCAGTGTGCAGTGTAGTGGTCAGTGTGCAGTGTAGTGGTCAGTGGTCAGTGTGTAGTGGTGAGTGTGCAGTGTAGTGGAGTGTAGTGGTGTGCAGTGGTGAGTGTGCAGTGTAGTGGTCAGTGTGTAGTGTAGTGGTCAGTATAGGAATCAGGTAGGTCAGTGTGTAGTGGCCGTTGTAGGAATCAGGTAGGTTAGTGTAGTTGTAGGTCTAGGAATCATGTAGGTCAGTGTAGAGGTTAGTGTAGTGGTCAGTATAGGAATCAGGTAGATTAGTGGTCAGGTAGGTCAGTGTCGGAATCAGGTAGGTCAGTACTATTGTAGGAAGGGAAGGGACTCAGGGAGTGCGAAAAGTCCGCAGGTTAGGGGGGCGCAAATTACTTGCCTTGCCCCGGGTGCTGACAACCCACGTTACGCCACTGGTTTTTTAGTACAAACTTTTGTTGCTGTAAAAATGTTATCATCAATAATTTGTAAATAATTTTCTTCAAATAAATCTTTGATTGTGAAAAAAAAATAAAAAATGAGTGAGGCCTCGTACACACGGCCGAGATTCTCGTCGAAAAAAACATGTCGTTTTTTTCGACGAGATTCTTGGACAAGAAAATTGTCCCGGCCGAGTGTACACACGCTCGATTCAAAGAACCCGCGGTTCTTTGAATGGAGCGTACGCGGTGACGTCATCGACTACGACGAGCATGCGCTCGTCACATTCGATGCAGTCGCCGCCATCTTGGTATACCCTACGTATGCCTAGGAAGCTACCGCGCATGCGTCGAATTCATTTCGAACATGCGCGGGCTTCCCGGCGGACAGGTAAGTGTACACACACACACTTTTCTCGTCGAGAAACAGGCTGACGAGAATGTATTGAGTAGTGGTCTGTGAGTAGTGTATAGTGTATTGTGTGTGGTGTATTTTGTATTGGTCTGTGAGTAGAGTATTGTGTAGCGGTCAGTATGTAGTGTATAGTGTATTGTGTAGCGGTCAGTATGTAGTGTATTGAGTATTGAGTAGTGTATAGTGTATTGTGTGTATAGTGTATTGTGTATTGGTCTGTGGGTAGAGTATTGTGTAGCAGTCAGTATGTTGTGTATTGAGTAGTGGTCTGTGGATAGTGTGTAGTGTGTAGTGTGTATAGTGTATTGTGTGCAGTGTATAGTGTAGCGGTCAGTATGTAGTGTATTGAGTGGTGGTCTGTGGGTAGTGAATAGTGTATTGTGTGTAGTGTATAGTGTATTGGTCTGTGGGTAGAGTATTGTGTAGCGGTCAGTATGTAGTGTATTGTGTATAGTGTGTAGTGTATTGTGTGTATTGTGTAGCGGTCAGTATGTAGTGTATTGAGTAGTGGTCTGTGGGTAGTGTATTGTGTATAGTGTATTGTGTATTGGTCTGTGGGTAGAGTATTGTGTAGCGGTCAGTATGTAGTGTATTGTGTATAGTGTGTAGTGTATTGTGTGTATTGTGTAGCGGTCAGTATGTAGTGTATTGAGTAGTTGTCTGTGGGTAGTGTGTAGTGTATTGTGTGTAGTGTATTGTGTATTGGTCTGTGGGTAGAGTATTGTGTAGCGGTCAGTATGTAGTGTATAGTGTATTGTGTAGTGGTCAGCATGTAGTGTATTGAGTAGTGTATAGTGTTTTGTGTGTATAGTGTATTGTGTAGCGGTCAGTATGTTGTGTATTGAGTAGTGGTCTGTGGATAGTGTATTGTGTGTAGTGTATTGTGTATTGGTCTGTGGGTAGAGTATTGTGTAGCGGTCAGTATGTAGTGTATTGAGTAGTGGTCTGTGGGTAGTGTATTGTGTAGTGGTCAGTATAGCAATTAGGTATGTTAGTGGGCCGTGTAGTGGTCAGTGTGCAGTGGTCAGTGTGTAGTGTAGTGGTGTATAGTGGTCAGTGTGTATTGGTCAGTGTGCAGTGTAGTGGTCAGTGTGTAGTGTAGTGGTCAGTGTGCAGTGTAGTTGTCAGTGTGCAGTGTAGTGGTCAGTGTGCAGTGTAGTGGGCAGTGTAGTGGTCAGTGTGCAGTGGTCAGTGTGTAGTGTAGTGGTGTGTAGTGGGCAGTGTAGTGGTCAGTGTGCAGTGTAGTTGTCAGTGTGTAGTGTAGTGGTCAGTGTGTAGTGTAGTGGTCAGTGTGTAGTGTAGTGGTCAGTGTGCAGTGTAGTTGTCAGTGTGCAGTGTAGTGGTCAGTGTGCAGTGTAGTGGGCAGTGTAGTGGTCAGTGTGCAGTGGTCAGTGTGTAGTGTAGTGGTGTGTAGTGGGCAGTGTAGTGGTCAGTGTGCAGTGTAGTTGTCAGTGTGTAGTGTAGTGGTCAGTGTGTAGTGTAGTGGTCAGTGTGTAGTGTAGTGGTCAGTGTGCAGTGTAGTTGTCAGTGTGCAGTGTAGTGGTCAGTGTGCAGTGTAGTGGGCAGTGTAGTGGTCAGTGTGCAGTGGTCAGTGTGTAGTGTAGTGGTGTGTAGTGGTCAGTGTAGTGGTCAGTGTGCAGTGTAGTTGTCAGTGTGTAGTGTAGTGGTCAGTGTGTAGTGTAGTGGTCAGTGTGCAGTGTAGTGGTCAGTGTGCAGTGTAGTGGTCAGTGTGTAGTGTATTGAGTAGTGGTCTGTGGGTAGTGTATTGTGTAGTGGTCAGTATAGAAATCAGGTAGGTCAGTGTGTAGTGTAGTGGTCAGTGTGCAGTGTAGTGGGCAGTGTAGTGGTCAGTGTGCAGTGGTCAGTGTGTAGTGTAGTGGTGTGTAGTGGGCAGTGTAGTGGTCAGTGTGCAGTGTAGTGGTCAGTGTGCAGTGTAGTGGTCAGTGTGCAGTGTAGTGGTCAGTGTGTAGTGTATTGAGTAGTGGTCTGTATAGAAATCAGGTAGGTTAGTGTGGTGTGTAGTGGTCGGTGTGTAGTGTAGTGGTCAGTGTGTAGTGGTCAGTGTGCAGTGTAGTGGTGTGTAGTGTAGTGGTCAGTGTGTAGTGTAGTGGTGTGTAGTGGTCAGTGTGCAGTGTAGTGGTCAGTGTGCAGTGTAGTGGTCAGTGGTCAGTGTGTAGTGGTGAGTGTGCAGTGTAGTGGAGTGTAGTGGTGTGCAGTGGTGAGTAGTGATGAGCCGAACACCCCCGGGTTCGGTTCGCACCAGAACCCGCGAACGGACCGAAAGTTCGTACGAACATTAGAACCCTATTAAATACAATGGATGCGAACGTTCGAATTCTAAAGTGCTAATTATAACGACTATTATGCATGTTATTGTCCTAAAAAGGGTTTGGGAACCCGGGTTGTGCACCAGGGGACATGTATCAATGCAAAAAGAAGTTTTAAAAACGGTCGTTTTTCGGGAGCAGTCATTTTAACCACTTAACAACCACCTGCCGACAAATAACATCGACAAGGTGGTTGCTTAACTCTGGGAGGACGTTATATAACGTCCTCCCAGAATCGCGCTCCCGCGCGCCCCCTGGGGCGCGCACACGGGAAACTCCATGACCGCCGGGTCCAGAGGACCCGGCGGATCACGAATCGCGGTAAATCGCCGCTGATAGCGGCCGTTTACCACGTGATCGCTCCGTCAAATGACGGAGCAATCACTTGTAAACAGACCGGCGTCATTTGATGACGCCGGTTCCTCCCTCCCCTCTCTGTACCGATCGGTACAGTGTGAGAGGGGAGGGGGAGGGAGCGGATGGCAGCAGCAGCACTGTGGGCTGGATCTGTGACAATTGCAGTCACAGATCCATCCATCCCTGCTCAGCCATCCCTGTGCTATACCCTGCCAATACTCTGCAATACACCCTGCCAATACTCTGCAAAATACCCTGCCAATACTCTGCAAAATACCCTGCCAATACTCTGCAAAATACCCTGCCAATACTCTGCAATACACCCTGCCAATACTCTGCAATACACCCTGCCAATACTCTGCAAAATACCCTGCCAATACTCTGCAAAATACCCTGCCAATACTCTGCAAAATACCCTGCCAATACCCTGGTGCAATACTCTGCAATACCCTGGTGCAATACTCTGCAATACCCTGGTGCAATACTCTGCAATACCCTGGTGCAATACTCTGCAATACCCTGCAAAATACTCTGCAATACCCTGCAAAATACTCTGCAATACCCTACAAAATACTCTGCAATAACCTGCGCAATACTCTGCAATACCCTGCGCAATACTCTGCAATACCCTGCGCAATACCCTGCAAAATACTCTGCAATACCCTGGTGCAATACTCTGCAATACTCTGGTGCAATACTCTGCAATACTCTGGTGCAATACTCTGCAATACCCTGCGCAATACTCTGCAATACCCTGCGCAATACTCTGCAATACCCTGCGCAATATTCTGCAAAATACTCTGCAATACCCTGCACAATACTCTGCAATACCCTGCACAATACTCTGCAATACCCTGCACAATACTCTGCAATACCCTCCACAATACCCTGTGCAATACCCGTGCAATACCCTGCCATACACCGCAATACCCTGCCATAGTCCGCAATACTCCGCAATGCCCTGCAATACTCCGCAATGCCCAGCAATACTCCGCAATGCCCGGCAATACTCCGCAATGCCCGGCAATACTCCGCAATGCCCGGCAATACTCTGCAATAACCACTTCCCACCCTCCGGCCGTCATATGACGTCCTTGACTTTGTGCGGGGATATCTGAATGATGGGAGCAGCTACAGGCATCATTCAGATATTAGCTTTTTCAGCCGGCGATTCACTACACCATAAGAACAATCATAGCGGCTGTTCCACCGCTTGATCATTCTTACGGGAGGCGAGAGGGGATGTCCCCCCCCCCGCCGCCCTCCGGTGCTTCTACCGACTCACCGCTACGATCAAAGCCAGGATTGTTGTTTTTTTTTTTGTATTTTTTTCAGGCTTCCCAGCCTAGAGGTGAGATGTGGGGTCTTATTGACACCCCCCCCCCCCCCCCATATCTCACTGTAAAGAGGACCTGTCATGCCATATTCCTATTACAACGGATGTTTACGTTCCTTGTAATAGGTATAAAAGTGATCAAAAAAATGTTTAGGGCGGAAAAACATGTCAAACTAAAATAAATAAAGTAAAATGAAGAATAAATTTTTTTTTTTTTTTTAAAGCGCCCCTGTCCCCGTGAGCTCGCATACAGAAGCGAACGCATACGTAAGTCCCGCCCACATATGAAAACGGTTTTCAAACCACACATGTGAGGTATCTCTGCGAACGTTAAAGCGAGAGCAATCATTTTGGCCCTAGACCTCCTCTGTAACTCAAAACATGTAACCAGTAAAAATATTTAAAGCGTCGCCTATGGGGATTTTTTAAGTAGCGAAGTTTGGCGCCATTCCACGAGTGTGTGCAATTTTTAAGGGCGACATGTTAGGTATCTATTTACTCGGCGTAACTTCATCTTTCACATTATGCAAAAACATTGGGCTAACTTTACTGTTTTTTTTTTTTTAAGCACAAAACATATTTTTTCCGTAAAAAACGCGTTAAAAAAATTGCTGCGCAAATATCGTGCGAGATAAAAAGTTGCAACAACCACCATTATATTCTTTAAGGTCTTTGCTAAAAAAACATATATAATGTTTTGGGGTTCTATGTAATTTTCTAGCAAACAAATGATGATTTTTACATGTAGGAGAGAAATGTCAGAATTGGCCTGGGTGCTCCAGAACGCCTGAAGGTGCTCCCTGCATGTCGGGCCTCTGTATGTGGCCACGCTGTGTAAAAGTCTCACACATGTGGTATCGCCATACTCGGGAGTAATAGCAGAATGTGTTTTGGGGTGTAATTTGTGGAATGCATATGCTGTGTGTGAGAAATAACCTGCTAATATGACAATTTTGTGAAAAAAAAAAAAGAGAAAAAAAAAATCTTGATTTTGCAAAGAATTGTGGGAAAAAATGACAACTTCAAAAAACTCACAATGCCTCTTTCTGAATACCTTGGAATGTCTTCTTTCCAAAAAGGGGTCATTTGGGGGGTATTTGTACTTTTCTGGCATGTTAGGGTCTCAAGAATTGAGATAGGCCGTCAGTACTTCAGGTGTGATCAATTTTCAGATATTGGCACCATAGCTTGTGGACTCTATAACTTTCACAAAGACCAAATAATATACACCAATTTGTACTTATTTTTACCAAAGATATGTAGCAGTATAAATTTTGGCCAAAATGTATGAAAAAAAAATAGTAATTTGCAAAATTTTATAACAGAAACGAAAAAAAAATCATTTTTTTACAAAATTTTCAGTCTTTTTTCTCTTATAGCGCAAAAAATAAAAAACCCAACAGTGATTAAATACCACCAAAAGAAAGCTCTATTTGTGTGAAAAAAAGGACAAAAATTTCATATGGGTACAGTGTTGTATGACTGAGTAATTGTCATTCAAAATGTGAGAGCACCGAAAGCTGAAAATTGGTCTGGTTATTAAGGGGGTTTAAGTGCCCAGTGGTCAAGTGGTTAATGATGCATAAAGTGAAAAAAAAAAGTCAAATATTCCTTTAAATATCGTACCTGGGGGGTGTCTAAAGTATGCCTGTGAAGTGCCACGTGTTTCCCGTGTTTAGAACTGTCCCTGCACAAAATGACACTTCTAAAGGAAAAAAAAGCCATTTAAAACTGCTTGCGGCTTTAATGTAATGTCTGGTCCCGGTAATATGGATGAAAATCTTTAAGAAAAATGGCATAGCTACCCCATGACCCCCCCCCTACCCCAGCCCATTACCAGCCCCTTTGGGTCTTGTATGGATATTAAGGGGAACCCCGCACATAAAATAAAAAAGGCCCTATATACTCTGAACAGCCGTATACAGGCGGTGCATACAAGACAGGGACTGTAGGTTTGTTCTTATGTAGAATCTGTTTGTAATTTTGAACAGGTACATTGTTGAAGTGTAGCTCCAGCCCAAAAATCTATTTTTAAACTTTTTGGAAAACATAGGTAAGGGTTATCACCCCTGTAACATTTGTTTTGCTGTCTGTGCCCCTGTTCAGAACATTTCACCTCACTTTCCGTCCCAATGACAACTGTTTTTGAAATGTGGTGTTTTTCTTGAAACAAGGATTGCTGATAAAGCATCAGTACAGAGGAGACACCTTTCTCCCATATTTATTCTTACAGGAGAGAATTTTCCTTCCTAGTGGTAGATTTCCTCTCACTTCCTGTTGTCTTCTTGCGTTTGCAAGTAGGAGTCGTTTGTAAGTTGGATGTTTGAAAGTAGGGACCTGCCGTATATACTCTGCAGAAATAGGCCCCTTAGTTGTTGGTGTTGGCACAACACTGTAAGCACTCACAGTTACTCTTGGTTGGTGCTGGAACGCCCTGCTGTCAACTATTATATCAGGAATTTTAATTACATATAATTGTTGAACAGTGGTAGTAAAAATTGGGCCTTTGATGGTGGTGCTGGTGCCACAACACTGTAAGCCCTGACAGTTACTCTTGGTGGGTGCAGCAATGGGCTCTGCTGTGAATTATTAGATCAAGAATTGTAATTACATGCCCCTTTTGAACAGGGGCTGAAAAATCGGGCCTTTCGTGGTGGTGGTGGTGGTGGCGTTGCCACAACACTGTAAGCCCTCAGAGTTACTCTTGGTGGGTGCAGCAATGGGCCCTGCTGTGAATTATTAGATCAAGAATTGTAATTGCATGCCCCTGTTGAACAGGGGCTGAAAAATTGGGCCTTTCGTGGTGGTGGTGGTGGTGGTGGTGTTGCCACAACACTGTAAGCCCTCAGAGTTACTCTTGGTGGGTGCAGCAATGGGCCCTGCTGTGAATTATTAGATCAAGAATTGTAATTACATGCCCCTTTTGAACAGGGGCTGAAAAATTGGGCCTTTTGTGGTGGTGGTGGTGGTGGCGTTGCCACAACACTGTAAGCCCTCAGAGTTACTCTTGGTGGGTGCAGCAATGGGCCCTGCTGTGAATTATTAGATCAAGAATTGTAATTGCATGCCCCTGTTGAACAGGGGCTGAAAAATTGGGCCTTAGGCACTGGTGGCACAACACTACAACCCCTCACAGATACTGTACTCGGAGCACAGCAATGAGCCCTGTTGCAAAGTATTGCTTCAAAAATTGTAATGACACGCCCCTGTTAAACAGGGGCTGAAAAATTGGGCCTTAGGCACTGGTGCCACAACACTCCAACCCCTCACAGATACTGTACTTGGAGCACAGCAATGAGCCCTATGGCAAATTATTGCTAAAAAAATTGTAATTACACGCCCCTGTAAAACAGGGGCTGAAAAATTGGGCCTTAGCCACTGGTGGCGGCACCCATAAACAAAAATGATCTTCCAAGCTATCATCATCAATCGTATCATTGAGGACTCGGAGGAGGAGGATAGCCAGTCAACATAACAGCACAGGCACTCAGCATCAGCATCAGTCTTGAAGGGATGTGACATGTTAAAATCAATTAGTCTGTTATATCAGCATCAGGTGTGTGGTAGCTGGTGGTGATCCAAGACTGGTTCATCTTGATGAAAGTCAGTCGATCAACCGAGTCGGTGGACAGGCGCACCCTGTGATCCGTGACAAATCCTCCAGCAGCACTGAATGTGCGTTCCGAAAGAACGCTGGATGCAGGACAGGCCAGTAGCTCAATTGCATACTGTGCAAGCTCTGGCCAGTGATCCATCCTCAAGACCCAGTAAGCCAGAGGATTTTCGGTGGGGAAGGTGTCCAAGTCTGACCTTGCCCCTAGATATTCCTGCACCATGTTTATCAGACGCTGGCGATGGTTGCTGGAACCGATCATACTTTGGGGCTGCGGACTAAAGAATTGTCTGAACGCATCGGTCAGACGGCCACCTTCCCCACCGCTCCTTCTTTGACTGGCCGAAGCCTCAGCAACTCGTTGTCCAGGACCAGGAGTTTGTAACCTCCCAGTCTCTGGGAACGCGTTGCACAGACCTTTCTGCAAGGCCTCCCGGAGTTGTTTCATCCTCTGCTCCCTCTGCGACGGTAACATAAGGTCCGCAACCTTACCCTTGTACCGTGGATCAAGGAGAGTGGCCAGCCAGTAATGGTCCCTCTCCTTGATCCGAAGAATACGAGGATCCTTCCGCAGACTTTGCAGGATCAGGGAGGCCATGCAGCGTAGGTTTGCTGAGGCATTCGCTCCGGAGTCCTCTGGGTCTCTAAGGACGACATGATCCGCAGCCACCTCCTCCCAGCCACGTACAAGTCCACTGGTTTCTTGGGACTGTAAATCATCCCTAAAAGACTGCTGCTGATGATGCTGAGTGCCAGCCTCCACCTCCATGCTGACACAATCCTCCTCCTCCTCCTCCTCCTCCTCCTCTTCCTGTGCGATGGGTGGGACAGAAGGAACACTGTCTGGGTAAAGGGGGCCTTGAGAGGCAAGGAAGTCCTCCTCTTCCTGCCTCTGTTCTGCCTCAAGTGCCCTGTCCATTATTCCACGCAGCGTGTGCTCCAACAGGTGGACAAGAGGTACAGTGTCACTGATGCATGCACTGTCACTGCTCACCATCCTCGTGGCCTCCTCAAATGGTGCCAGGACAGTGCATGCATCCCTGATCATGCCCCACTGGCGTGGAGAAAAAAACCAAGCTCCCCTGACCCTGTCCTGGTGCCGTAGTCGCACAGGTACTCATTGATGGCCCTCTGCTGCGTGTGCAGCCGCTGCAGCATGGCCAACGTTGAGTTCCACCTGGTGGGCATGTCACATATAAGGCGGTTCTTGGGCAGGTTCAACTCCTTTTGCAGCTCAGCCAGGCGAGCACTGGCATTATAAGATCTGCGGAAATGCACACAGACTTTCCTGGCCTGCCTCAGGACATCCTGTAAGCCCGGGTACCTGCCCAAGAACCGCTGCACCACCAGGTTAAGGACGTGAGCCACACAGGGCACATGGGTCAGTTGTCCCTGTCGGAGGGCGGAGAGGAGGTTGGTGCCATTGTCGCAAACCACCATTCCTGGCTTAAGCTGGCGTGGCGTCAACCACCTCTCGGCCTGGCCCTGCAGAGCAGACAGGACCTCTGCCCCAGTGTGGCTTCTGTCCCCCAAACACACCAGCGCAAGCACGGCATGGCATCTTTTTGCCTGCGTACTTGCGTAGCCCCTTGAACGCCTACGGAGCACCGCTGGTTCCGAGGACAAACCACAGGAAGAGGCCATGGAGGAAGAAGAAGAGGAGGGGGTGGAGGAGAGAGGTGTGTCACAACCAGTAGTAGCATTTTGGAGGCGTGGCGGTGGAACAACCTCCAACACTACTGCACCTTGTCCTGCATCCTTCCCAGCTGCCAAAAGAGTGACCCAATGGGCCGTGAAAGAAAGGTAACGTCCCTGTCCATGCCTGCTGGACCATGAGTCAGCGGTAATATGCACCTTACCGCTGACCGCCCTGTCCAGCGAGGCCAAGACATTGCCTTCCACATGCCGGTAGAGAGCCGGAATAGCCTTCCGTGAGAAAAAGTGGCGTTTGGGAACCTGCCACTGAGGAACCGCACATTGCACAAACTCACGGAAGGGGGCCGAGTCTACCAACTGAAAAGGCAGCAGTTGAAGCGCTAGCAATTTAGCCAAGCTAGCATTCAACCGCTGGGCATGTGGATGGCTGGGAGTGAACTTCTTTCGACGGTCCAGCAGCTGGGGCAGGGAAATTTGCCTGCTAGAATCGGACGTCGGTGTACTGCTAGCAGAGTGGCCGCAAGTACTTGGCTGTGACACACCTAATTCTACACCTTCATTCCTCTCAGTGCATGTTTCAGAGAGGACTGAAGTTATAGTGGGGTTGGAGATCCCAGCTGATGCGGTGCAAGGAGATGTCCGCTTTGTTCTTTGGTGTGGGTCTTTGAGGTAGGCTTGCCAACGAGCTGCATGGCAGGTCAACATATGTCTGGTCAGGCATGTGGTACCCAAGCGGCTGATGTTTTGGCCACGCGATATACGCTTGAGACATATGTTGCAAACAGCAGCTGTGCGATCTGATGCACTAGCCTCAAAAAAGGCCCACACCAAGGAACTTTTTGAATGACGGGCAGAGGCAGCGCCCTGCACAGGCGGAGCTCTGCGGTGAGATTCCGTCGGTGTACTGCCCTTACGCTGGCCACCAAAGGGCATCCTGCCTCGCTGGAGATGTGCCTCCTCCTCATCCTCCTCCTCCTCCTCTCTCCTATTAGGCACCCACGTGGAGTCAGTGACCTCATCATCCCCTCCCTCCTCATCACTGGAGCCAATCTGGCAGTATGCTGCAGCTGCTGGAACATGACTGCCAGATTGGTGTCCTTCTTGAGCATCCCCTCTGTCTGCTCTCACGCTACTGCCTTCCTGTAGCTGGGTTTCATCATCAGACCCTTCGAAACGCTGGGCATCCTCCTGGAGCATGTACCCAACACTGTGCTCAAACAGTTCGGGGGACTCCTCAGGAGGAGGACATGGTGGGTCTAGGGAAGGAGTGACTGATGATGAGTCTGACATTGATACCAGGGAAGAGGACGCTTTGGCAGCTGCTTTTCCAGTACCCTGAGCCTGGGTGAGAGAGGATGAGGAGGAGGAGGAGGGCTTGGTCATCCACTCTACCAAGTCTTCGGCATGATGTGGCTCAACATGTCCAGCTGCCGAAAAGAAGGACAAGCGTGTCCCATGGCCATGTGCTGATGACAATGCACCGCGTCCACGACCAGCACTGTTGCCCCCAGACACAGAGCCTGCTTGCCCTCTTTTATTGCCTCCTGACTGTCTGCCTCTCCTTGTTTGCCTTCCAGACATTCTAATAGATGGCCTGCAGGGAGATGGGAAAAAAGCAATAAGGGCTACCTTCAGGTGTCCTTCTCTGTCCCTTTACTTAAGGATTTCTAAATATGGTTGAGGATGATTGCTTTTGCACAGAATAGCACAACGACAATTTCCCTGACTGTCCAAAAAAACAAGGATTTCAAAGATGGTTGATGAGGAATGCTTTAGCACACTATAGCACATGGAGAATTTCCCTCACTGTCCTTCCCTGTCCCTAGAAACAAGGATTATCACAGTGAAAGAAACTGACACTCTTCCTACCTATAGTTTTCTGTCCCTAGAAAAAATGTTTTTTTAAAGCACACTATAGCACAAGGAGAATTTTCCTCACTGTCCTTCCCTGTCCCTAGAAACAAGGATTATCACAGTGAAAGAAACTGACACTCTTCCTACCTATAGTTTTCTGTCCCTAGAAAAAATGTTTTTTTAAAGCACACTATAGCACAAGGAGAATTTCCCTCACTTTCCTTCCCTGTCCCTAGAAACAAGGATTATCACAGTGAAAGAAACTGACACTCTTCCTACCTATAGTTTTCTGTCCCTAGAAAAAATGTTTTTTTAAAGCACACTATAGCACAAGGAGAATTTCCCTCACTTTCCTTCCCTGTCCCTAGAAACAAGGATTATCACAGTGAAAGAAACTGACACTCTTCCTACCTATAGTTTTCTGTCCCTAGAAAAAATGTTTTTTTAAAGCACACTATAGCACAAGGAGAATTTCCCTCACTTTCCTTCCCTGTCCCTAGAAACAAGGATTATCACAGTGAAAGAAACTGACACTCTTCCTACCTATAGTTTTCTGTCCCTAGAAAAAATGTTTTTTTTAAAGCACACTATAGCACAAGGAGAATTTCCCTCACTTTCCTTCCCTGTCCCTAGAAACAAGGATTATCACAGTGAAAGAAACTGACACTCTTCCTACCTATAGTTTTCTGTCCCTAGAAAAAATGTTTTTTTAAAGCACACTATAGCACAAGGAGAATTTCCCTCACTTTCCTTCCCTGTCCCTAGAAACAAGGATTATCACAGTGAAAGAAACTGACACTCTTCCTACCTATAGTTTTCTGTCCCTAGAAATTTTTTTTTTTAAAGCACACTATAGCACAAGGAGAATTTCCCTCACTTTCCTTCCCTGTCCCTAGAAACAAGGATTATCACAGTGAAAGAAACTGACACTCTTCCTACCTATAGTTTTCTGTCCCTAGAAAAAATGTTTTTTTAAAGCACACTATAGCACAAGGAGAATTTCCCTCACTTTCCTTCCCTGTCCCTAGAAACAAGGATTATCACAGTGAAAGAAACTGACACTCTTCCTACCTATAGTTTTCTGTCCCTAGAAAAAATGTTTTTTTAAAGCACACTATAGCACAAGGAGAATTCCCTCACTGTCCTTCCCTGTCCCTAGAAACAAGGATTCGCACAGTAAAACACACTGACACTCTCCCTACCTATAGTTTTCTGTCCCTAGAAAATTTTTTTTTTTAAAGCACACTATAGCACAAGGAGAATTTCCCTCACTTTCCTTCTTTGTCCCTAGAAACAAGGATTATCACAGTGAAAGAAACTGACACTCTTCCTACCTATAGTTTTCTGTCCCTAGAAAAAATGTTTTTTTAAAGCACACTATAGCACAAGGAGAATTCCCTCACTGTCCTTCCCTGTCCCTAGAAACAAGGATTCGCACAGTAAAACACACTGACACTCTCCCTACCTATAGTTTTCTGTCCCTAGAAAAAATGTTTTTTTAAAGCACACTATAGCACAAGGAGAATTCCCTCACTGTCCTTCCCTGTCCCTAGAAACAAGGATTCGCACAGTAAAACACACTGACACTCTCCCTACCTATAGTTTTCTGTCCCTAGAAAAAATGTTTTTTTAAAGCACACTATAGCACAAGGAGAATTCCCTCACTGTCCTTCCATGTCCCTAGAAACAAGGATTATCACAGTGAAAGAAACTGACACTCTTCCTACCTATAGTTTTCTGTCCCTAGAAAAAATGTTTTTTTAAAGCACACTATAGCACAAGGAGAATTCCCTCACTGTCCTTCCCTGTCCCTAGAAACAAGGATTCGCACAGTAAAACACACTGACACTCTCCCTACCTATAGTTTTCTGTCCCTAGAAAAAATGTTTTTTTAAAGCACACTATAGCACAAGGAGAATTCCCTCACTGTCCTTCCCTGTCCCTAGAAACAAGGATTCGCACAGTAAAACACACTGACACTCTCCCTACCTATCCTTCTCTTTCCCTAAACTAAAGGAATCCAGGTTAAGCAAGAAAAAAATAAATGTCACTGTCCCTGCCTATGCTTCTCTTTCCCTGCTCCGGAACACACTACACTAGGCCGCCGTGCTGGCGGCCTTTTATAGTGTGGGGCGTGTACTAAACACCCTCAGCAATAATTGGCCACAGGCATCCTGCCTGTGGCCAATCATTGCTCTCCTCGCTGCCGGCGCTGTGATTGGCCAAGCATGCGGGGTCACAGTGCATGCTTGGCCAATCACAGCGCCTGGATGACACTGCGATGGCGTAGTGCATTGTGGGCCGTTCGCGTCACTCGAATTTGGCGCGAACGGCCCAAATCGTTCGATCTTCGTCGAACGATCGAACAGCCGATGTTCGAGTCGAACGTATGTTCGACTCGAACACGAAGCTCATCCCTAGTGGTGAGTGTGCAGTGTAGTGGTCAGTGTGTAGTGTAGTGGTCAGTATAGGAATCAGGTAGGTCAGTGTGTAGTGGCCGTTGTAGGAATCAGGTAGGTTAGTGTAGTTGTAGGTCTAGGAATCATGTAGGTCAGTGTAGAGGTTAGTGTAGTGGTCAGTATAGGAATCAGGTAGATTAGTGGTCAGGTAGGTCAGTGTCGGAATCAGGTAGGTCAGTACTATTGTAGGAAGGGAAGGGACTCAGGGAGTGCGAAAAGTCCGCAGGTTAGGGGGGCGCAAATTACTTGCCTTGCCCCAGGTGCTGACAACCCACGTTACGCCACTGGTTTTTTAGTACAAACTTTTGTTGCTGTAAAAATGTTATCAACAATAATTTGTAATAATTTTCTTCAAATAAATCTTTGATTGTGAAAAAAAAATAAAAAATGAGTGAGGCCTCGTACACACGGCCGAGATTCTCGTCGAAAAAAACATGTCGTTTTTTTCGACGAGATTCTTGGACAAGAAAATTGTCCCGGCCGAGTGTACACACGCTCGATTCAAAGAACCCGCGGTTCTTTGAATGGAGTGTACGCGGTGACGTCATCGAATACGACGAGCATGCGCTCGTCACATTCCATGCCGTCGCCGCCATCTTGGTATACCCTACGTATGCCTAGGAAGCTACCGCGCATGCGTCGAATTCATTTTGAACATGCGCGGGCTTCCCGGCGGACAGGTAAGTGTACACACACTCACTTTTCTCATCGAGAAACAGGCTGACGAGAATCTCAACGAGAAAATAGAGAGCAGGTTCTCTATTTTCTCGTCGAGGTTACTTGTCGGTTTTCTCAACGAGAAACCCGATAGCCGCGTACACACGACCGATTTACTCTGTAAGACATCTCTGCCAGCAAGTTTCTTGCTGGTTCTTGCCGAGAAAATCGGTCATGTGTACGAGGCCTCAGTGTTCTGGACAGTCCAGGACAGTTGGCAACTATGGAAAAAAAAAAAAAAGAGCTGAATGGCCTGTTTAGTGTCTCAGAATGTGGAAATGTTGTATTCCTGTCCCCAAGCAGGGAATAGAATCTGGAACCAAACCACCAGACCAATCTGGTTTGTGTGCTACGTATAGCGGTACCCCCAGTTAAGAGGGCTGCTGGTATAATTTTTGGGCCCCTGTAATGCACCCTATCAACCCCCGGCAATCGGCTCTAACCTCCCTTGGCACAGTTAGTAGGGGATGATAGGATGGTGTGGCCTGCAACTCACAGAGACACAATCCTTCAATAGAACACACACAGCAATAGAGTATAGCGTCTCTTCTGCAAAGTAAATGACACAACACCAGTATGCTTAACCTTTGTACTTTTACTCAAATTGTTGGGTAAGCATAAAATTAACAATGTGCATATCATATGCAGAGCCCTGCAATAGAAGAGTATCTCAATAAACAGACATACATGTAGCGGGTATATGCTTTCCTATTTTTGAATCTGGTGGGGAAACTGCGATCTATGGTTCCCTGGGGCCCACCAGGTGGCGCTGTCACTTTGGGCCCGGAGTTGAGCCATCGTTGCGGTGGCGTACCTCTTTTGGTCTCTCTCAGTGGTTGTATGGTGGGGCGGGGAACCCGCCGTGCCTGCTGGGAGGGGGTATAAAGGGGCGGCCATTTTTGTTGGCGGGAGTCGAGCCCCGGCACCTTCAGCCTGAGGGCGGTGGTTCGTGTCGGTCCCCTAGGCGGGTCTAGGCCTAGAGGACGTTCGGAGGACGTGTTCCATCCCAGGCACCTTTAGCCTGGGGTGAGGTACTCGGAATGGAGGTCTGGAGCTCAGTGCCCAACACTAAATTCCGCGAGGGAAGGAGGTCCTAGGGAACCCCGGGAGTGGGTACCCGAATCCAGAAGGCGTAATGGACCAGTGGGAGATACTTACTTGAAGACCCGGTGCAGCATATTGCCAGTGACAGGTGAGCCTCCCATCGGAGACCGCCTGGAAGGAAATTCCCCCCTCGCTCGGAGACCGCAACCCACTTTCAGGGAGGAAAGTGGAGAGTTCATTGTGTCTGGGCCTACTCGCATTCACACCCCCTTTTCTGTTCTGTTCTACAAGGGAGTCTAACTGATTGTGTTCATTCAAGAAGAATAAAGGAGTGTTGGACTTTAATGGTGTGGGGCTCATTTTCTGGCAGACATTGTTCAAGGTAACTCTCATTGGAGGTTCCAGGTGCAGAACACTGACCCGAAGGTAAAACAAGAACTTTGCTTCCACCACACAAATATCTGCGGTGAGGGCTTGGCGTGGTGACCCCGCTCTCTCTCCTCTAAAGTACCCCTAGACAAGAGACAGACGAGCTGATAGAAGAGAGGGGAGAGAGGAGGCCGCTACATACAGTATGATGCATAAATCTAACGGTCCCCGCTGCAGCTATTCTCTCTCGTGGGCAAAAAATGGCGCCCAGCAATGTCTACGCTAAGTCAGGCCTGACTGTACTGTGTAGAAGTTCTGTAGGGGAAAATCTTCGCTAGCAAAAAAACGGTGGTGCACTTGTTGAAGAAATACTGTAATCCACAGGGTAAAGGGGTTTTGATAACTTGGTGAATTAAGGCAATCTCTAAAGCTGCTCCGATACACTGTCCCTCCGGTGAGCAGCGCAACACTATTGATAACTACGGATAACAGTTATTGGGCCTAGAGATCCTATATACCGTATATATCCTCGAGTATAAGCCGACCCGAATATAAGCCTAGGCACCTAATTTTACCACAAAAAACTGGGAAAACGTATTGACTCGAGTATAAGCCTAGGGTGTCCATGTGCATGCCTCACTGTGTCCATGCCTCACTGTGCCCATGCCTCACTGTGTCCATGCCTCACTGACGTTTAACATGGGAGTCTATGGAAGGGGCCGTGAAAGAAAGGTAACGTCCCTGTCCATGCCTGCTAGACCATGAGTCAGCAGTAATATGCACCTTACCGCTGACCGCCCTATCCAGCGAGGCATGGACATTGCCTTTCACATGCCGGTAGAGAGCCAGAATCGCCTTCCGTGAGAAAAAGTGGCGTTTGGGAACCTGCCACTGAGGAACCGCACATTGCACAAACTCACGGAAGGGGGCCGAGTCTACCAACTGAAAAGGCAGCAGTTGAAGTGTTAGCAATTTAGCCAAGCTAGCATTCAACCGCTGGGCATGTGGATGGCTGGGAGTGAACTTCTTTCGACGGTCCAGCAGCTGGGGCAGGGAAATTTGCCTGCTATAATTGGACGTCGGTGTACTGCTAGCAGAGTGCCCGCAAGTACTTGGCTGTGACACACCTAATTCTACACCTTCATTCCCCTCAGTGCAGGTTTCAGAGAGGACTGAAGGTACAGTGGGGTTGGAGATCCCAGCTGATGAGGAGCAAGGAGAGGTCCGCTTTGTTCTTTGGTGTGGGTCTTTAAGGTACGCTTGCCAATGAGCTGCATGGCAGGTCAACATATGTCTGGTCAAGCATGTGGTGCCCAAGCGGCTGATGTTTTGGCCACGCGAGATACACTTGAGACATATGTTGCAAACAGCAGCAGTGCGATCTGATGCACTCGACTCAAAAAAGGTCCACACCAAAGAACTTTTGGAATAAGGGGCAGAGGCAGCGCCCTGCACAGGCGGAGCTCTGCGGTGTGATTCAGTCAGTGTGTGCTGCCCTTACGCTGGCCCCTGGAGGGCATCCTCCTGGAGCATGTACCCAACACTGTGCTCAAACAGTTCGGGGGACTCCTCAGGAGGACACGGTGGGTCTAGGGAAGGAGTGACTGATGATGACATTAATAGGAGGGAAGAGGACCCTTTGGCAGCTGCTTTGCTAGTACCCTGAGCCTGGGTGAGAGAGGATGAGGAGGATGAAGAGGGCTTGGTCATCCACTCTACTAAGTCTTCAGCATGATGCAGCTCAACACGTCCAGCTGCCGAAAATAAGGACAAGCGTGTCCCATGGCCACGTGCTGATGACGATGCACCGCGTCCACGACCAGCACTGTTGTCTCTAGACACAGAGCCTGCTTGCCCTCTTTTATTGGCTCGTGACTGTCTGCCTCTCCTTGTTGGCCTTCCAGACATAGTAATGGCCTGCAGGGAGATGGGAAAACCAGCAATTGGGTAGTGTATATTGTGCTGGAGGCTAGGGATGAGCTTCGTGTTCGAGTCGAACATACGTTCGACTCGAACATCGGCTGTTCGATCGTTCGACGAAGATCGAACGATTTGGGCCGTTCGCGCCAAATTCGAGTGACGCGAATGGCCCACAATGCACTACGCCATCGCAGTGTCATCCAGGCGCTGTGATTGGCCAAGCATGCACTGTGACCCCGCATGCTTGGCCAATCACAGCGCCGGCAGCGATGAGAGCAATGATTGGCCACAGGCAGGATGCCTGTGGCCAATTATTGCTGAGGGGGTTTAGTACACGCCCCACACTATAAAAGGCCGCCAGCGCGGCGGCCTTGTGTAGTGTGTTCCGGAGCAGGGAAAGAGAAGCATAGGCAGGGACAGTGTCATTTTTTTTCCTTTACTAATCCTGGATTCCTTGTGTTTAGGGACAAATAAGGATAGGTAGGGAGAGTGTCAGTGTGTTATTCTGTGCTAAACCTTGTTTGTAGGGACAGAGAGGTACAGTGAGGGAAAGTGTCAGTGTGCTATTCTGTTCTAAACCAATCTTGCTGAACCATATTTTCAATCCTTGAGTTTAGGGACAGAGAGGTACAGTGAGGGAAAGTGTCAGTGTGCTATTCTGTGCTAAATCTTGTTTGTAGGGACAGAGTAGGACAGTGAGTGAAACTGACAGTGTGCTATTCTGTTCTAAACCAATCTTGCTGAACCATATTTGAAATCCTTGAGTTTAGGGACAGAGAGGTACAGTGAGGGAAAGTGTCAGTGTGCTATTCTGTGCTAAATCTTGTTTGTAGGGACAGAGTAGGACAGTGAGGGAAGGTGTCAGTGTGCTATTCTGTTCTAAACCAATTTTGCTGTTCCATATTTGAAATCCTTGAGTTTAGGGACAGAGAAGGACACTCGTGGAAACTATCAGTGTGCTATTCTGTGATATCTTGTTTGTAGGGAGGGACAGAGTAGGACAGTGAAGGAAAGTGTCAGTGTGCTATTCTCTTCTAAACCAATTTTGCTGAACCATATTTGAAATCCTTGAGTTTAGGGACAGAGAAGGACACTCGTGGAAACTATCAGTGTGCTATTCTGTGCTAAATCTTGTTTGTAGGGAGGGACAGAGTAGGACAGTGAGGGAAAGTGTCAGTGTGCTATTCTGTTCTAAACCAATTTTGCTGTTCCATATTTGAAATCCTTGAGTTTAGGGACAGAGAAGGACACTCGTGGAAACTATCAGTGTGCTATTCTGTGCTAAATCTTGTTTGTAGGGAGGGACAGAGTAGGACAGTGAGGGAAAGTGTCAGTGTGCTATTCTGTTCTAAACCAATTTTGCTGTTCCATATTTGAAATCCTTGAGTTTAGGGACAGAGAAGGACACTCGTGGAAACTATCAGTGTGCTATTCTGTGCTAAATCTTGTTTGTAGGGAGGGACAGAGTAGGACAGTGAGGGAAACTGTCAGTGTGCTATTCTGTTCTAAACCAATTTTGCTGAACCATATTTGAAATCCTTGAGTTTAGGGACAGAGAGGTACAGTGAGTGAAACTGACAGTGTGCTATTCTGTTCTAAACCAATTTTGCTGTTCCATATTTGAAATCCTTGAGTTTAGGGACAGAGAAGGACACTCGTGGAAACTATCAGTGTGCTATTCTGTGCTAAATCTTGTTTGTAGGGAGGGACAGAGTAGGACAGTGAGGGAAAGTGTCAGTGTGCTATTCTGTTCTAAACCAATTTTGCTGAACCATATTTGAAATCCTTGAGTTTAGGGACAGAGAGGTACAGTGAGTGAAACTGACAGTGTGCTATTCTGTTCTAAACCAATTTTGCTGTTCCATATTTGAAATCCTTGAGTTTAGGGACAGAGAAGGACACTCGTGGAAACTATCAGTGTGCTATTCTGTGCTAAATCTTGTTTGTAGGGAGGGACAGAGTAGGACAGTGAGGGAAAGTGTCAGTGTGCTATTCTGTTCTAAACCAATTTTGCTGTTCCATATTTGAAATCCTTGAGTTTAGGGACAGAGAAGGACACTCGTGGAAACTATCAGTGTGCTATTCTGTGCTAAATCTTGTTTGTAGGGAGGGACAGAGTAGGACAGTGAGGGAAAAAGTCAGTGTGCTATTCTGTTCTAAACCTATTTTGCTGTTCCATATTTGAAATCCTTGAGTTTAGGGACAGAGAAGGACACTCGTGGAAACTATCAGTGTGCTTTTCTGTGCTAAATCTTGTTTGTAGGGAGGGACAGAGTAGGACAGTGAGGGAAAGTGTCAGTGTGCTATTCTGTTCTAAACCAATTTTGCTGTTCCATATTTGAAATCCTTGAGTTTAGGAACAGAGAAGGACACTCGTGGAAACTATCAGTGTGCTATTCTGTGCTAAATCTTGTTTGTAGGGAGGGACAGAGTAGGACAGTGAGGGACAGTGTCAGTGTGCTATTCTGTTCTAAACCTATTTTGCTGTTCCATATTTGAAATCCTTGAGTTTAGGGACAGAGAAGGACACTCGTGGAAACTATCAGTGTGCTATTCTGTGCTAAATCTTGTTTGTAGGGAGGGACAGAGTAGGACAGTGAGGGAAAGTGTCAGTGTGCTATTCTGTTCTAAACCTATTTTGCTGTTCCATATTTGAAATCCTTGAGTTTAGGGATAGAGAAGGACACTCGTGGAAACTATCAGTGTGCTATTCTGTGCTAAATCTTGTTTGTAGGGAGGGACAGAGTAGGACAGTGAGGGAAAGTGTCAGTGTGCTATTCTGTTCTAAACCAATTTTGCTGTTCCATATTTGAAATCCTTGAGTTTAGGGACAGAGAGGTACAGTGAGTGAAACTGACAGTGTGCTATTCTGTTCTAAACCAATTTTGCTGTTCCATATTTGAAATCCTTGAGTTTAGGGACAGAGAAGGACACTCGTGGAAACTATCAGTGTGCTATTCTGTGCTAAATCTTGTTTGTAGGGACAGAGAAGGACAGTGAGGGAAACTGTCAGTGTGCTGTTCTGTGCTAAACCAATCTTGCTGAAGCATATTGCAAATCCTTGTGTTTAGGGACAGAGAAGGATAGGCAGGGGACAGTGTCAGTGTCATTCTTGCTAAGCCTCCTGCACAGTATACACCTGAAGGTAGCCCTTATTGCTCTTTTTCCCATCTCCCTGCAGGCCATCCATTAAAATGTCTGGAAGGCAAACAAGGAGAGGCAGACAGTCAGGAGGCAAAAAAAGAGGGCAAGCAGGCTCTGTGTCTGGGGGCAACAGTGCTGGTCGTGGACGCGGTGCATTGTCATCAGCACATGGCCATGGGACACGCTTGTCCTTCTTTTCGGCAGCTGGACATGTTGAGCCACATCATGCCGAAGACTTGGTAGAGTGGATGACCAAGCCCACCTCATCCTCCTCATCCTCTCTCACCCAGGCTCAGGGTACTGGCAAAGCAGCTGCCAAAGCGTCCTCTTCTCTGGTATCATTATCTTCATTAGTCAATCCTTCCCTAGACCCACCATGTCCTCCTCCTGAGGAGTCCCCCGAACTGTTTGAGCACAGTGTTGGGTACATGCTCCAGGAGGATGCCCAGCGTTTTGAAGGATCTGATGATGATACCCAGCGAGAGGAAGGCAGTAGCGTGAGAGCAGAGAGAGGGGATGCTCAAGAAGGACACCAATCTGGCAGTCATGCTCCAGCAGCTGCAGCATACTGCCAGATTGGCTCCAGTGATGAGGAGGGAGGGGATGATGAGGTCACTGACTCCACGTGGGTGCCTAATAGGAGAGAGGAGGAGGAGGAGGATGAGGAGGAGGCACATCTCCAACGAGGCAGGATGCCCTTGAGTGGCCAGCGTATGGGCAGCACACCGACGGAATCACACCGCAGAGCTCCGCCTGTGCAGGGCGCTGCCTCTGCCCGTCATTCAAAAAGTTCTTTGGTGTGGGCCTTTTTTGAGGCGAGTGCATCAGATCGCACAGCTGCTGTTTGCAACATATGTCTCAAGCGTATATCGCGTGGCCAAAACATCAGCCGCTTGGGCACCACATGCTTGATCAGACATATGTTGACCTGCCATGCAGCTCGTTGGCAAGCCTACCTTAAAGACCCACACCAAAGAACAAAGCTGACCTCTTCTTGCACCGCATCAGCTGGGATCTCCAACCCCAGTATACCTTCAGTCCTCTCTGAAACCTGCACTGAGAGGAATGAAGGTGTAGAATTAGGTGTGTCACAGCCAAGTACTTGCGGGCACTCTGCTAGCAGTACACCAACGTCCGATTCTAGCAGGCAAATTTCCCTGCCCCAGCTGCTGGACCGTCGAAAGAAGTTCACTCCCAGCCATCCACATGCCCAGCGGTTGAATGCTAGCTTGGCTAAATTGCTAGCGCTTCAACTGCTGCCTTTTCAGTTGGTAGACTTGGCCCCCTTCCGTGAGTTTGTGCAATGTGCGGTTCCTCAGTGGCAGGTTCCCAAACGCCACTTTTTCGCACGGAAGGCGATTCCGGCTCTCTACAGGCATGTGGAAGGCAATGTCTTGGCCTCGCTGGACAGGGCGGTCAGCGGTAAGGTGTATATTACCGCTGACTCATGGTCTAGCAGGCATGGACAGGGACGTTACCTTTCTTTCACGGCCCATTGGGTCACTCTTTTGGCAGCTGGGAAGGATGCAGGACAAGGTGCAGTAGTGTTGGAGGTTGTTCCACCGCCACGCCTCCAAAATGCTACTACTGGTTGTGACACACCTCTCTCCTCCACCCCCTCCTCTTCTTCTTCCTCCATGGCCTCTTCCTGTGGTTTGTCCTCGGAACCAGCGGTGCTCCGTAGGCGTCCAAGGGGCTACGCAAGTACGCACGCAAAAAGATGCCATGCCGTGCTTGCGCTGGTGTGTTTGGGGGACAGGAGCCACACTGGGGCAGAGGTCCTGTCTGCTCTGCAGGGGCAGGCCGAGAGGTGTTTGACGCCACGCCAGCTTAAGCCAGGAATGGTGGTTTGCGACAATGGCACCAACCTCCTCTCCGCCCTCCGACAGGGACAACTGACCCATGTGCCCTGTATGGCTCACGTCCTTAACCTGGTGGTGCAGCGGTTCTTGGGCAGGTACCCAGGCTTACAGGATGTCCTGAGGCAGGCCAGGAAAGTCTGTGTGCATTTCCGCAGATCTTATAATGCCAGTGCTCGCCTGGCTGAGCTGAAAAAGGAGTTGAACCTGCCCAAGAACCGCCTTATATGTGACATGCCCACCAGGTGGAACTCAACGTTGGCCATGCTGCAGCGGCTGCACACGCAGCAGAGGGCCATCAATGAGTACCTGTGCGACTACGGCACCAGGACAGGGTCAGGGGAGCTCGGGTTTTTTTCACCACGCCAGTGGGGCATGATCAGGGATGCATGCACTGTCCTGGCACCATTTGAGGAGGCCACGAGGATGGTGAGCAGTGACAGTGCATGCATCAGTGACACTGTACCTCTTGTCCACCTGTTGGAGCACACGCTGCGTGGAATAATGGACAGGGCACTTGAGGCAGAACAGAGGCAGGAAGAGGAGGACTTCCTTGCCTCTCAAGGCCCCCTTTACCCAGACAGTGTTCCTTCTGTCCCACCCATCGCACAGGAAGAGGAGGAGGAGGAGGAGGAGGAGGATTGTGTCAGCATGGAGGTGGAGGCTGGCACTCAGCATCATCAGCAGCAGTCTTTTAGGGATGATTTACAGTCCCAAGAAACCAGTGGACTTGTACGTGGCTGGGAGGAGGTGGCTGCGGATCATGTCGTCCTTAGTGACCCAGAGGACTGCGGACTGAATGCCTCAGCTAACCTACGCTGCATGGCCTCCCTGATCCTGCAAAGTCTGCGGAAGGATCCTCGTATTCTTCGGATCAAGGAGAGGGACCATTACTGGCTGGCCACTCTCCTTGATCCACGGTACAAGGGTAAGGTTGCGGACCTTATCTTACCGTCGCAGAGGGAGCAGAGGATGAGACAACTCCGGGAGGCCTTGCAGAAAGGTCTGTGCAACGCGTTCCCAGAGACTGGGAGGTTACAAACTCCTGGTCCTGGACAACGAGTTGCTGAGGCTTCGGGCAGTCAAAGAAGGAGCGGTGGGGAAGGTGGCCGTCTGACCGATGCGTTCAGACAATTCTTTAGTCCGCAGCCCCAAAGTATGATCGGTTCCAGCAACCATCGCCAGCGTCTGATATACATGGTCCAGGAATACCTAGGGGCAAGGTCAGACTTGGACACCTTCCCCACCGAAAATCCTCTGGCTTACTGGGTCTTGAGGATGGATCACTGGCCAGAGCTTGCACAGTATGCAATTGAGCTACTGGCCTGTCCTGCATCCAGCGTTCTTTCAGAACGCACATTCAGTGCTGCTGGTGGATTTGTCACGGATCACAGGGTGCGCCTGTCCACCGACTCGGTTGATCGACTGACTTTCATCAAGATGAACCAGTCTTGGATCACCACCAGCTACCACACACCTGATGCTGATATAACAGACTAATTGATTTTAAAATGTCACATCCCTTCAAGACTGATGCTGATGCTGAGTGCCTGTGCTGTTATGTTGACTGGCTATCCTTCTCCTCCTCCTCAATGATACGATTAATGATGAGAGCTTGGAAGATCATTTTGGTTTATGGGTGACGCCACCAGTGGCTAAGGCCCAATTTTTAAGCCCCTGTTTAACAGGGGCGTGTAATTAAAATTTTGGATGCAATACTTTGCAACAGGCCTCTGTCAGGTCACCTGAGGTCAGGTGACAGGTGCACACCGTAGGGGGACAGGAGTGCACCGCGAGGTAGTGAACCCTATGGCTGGCTTCTGCGGATAGGAAACTGGGTGGTTGTGGAAAGCGGGACCAGAGGAGCACAACCGGGATCCTAACGGAAGCTAGAGCCAAGATTCCCCAGGGCGCGGAGTCTAAGACCCAGCAGGTCTTCTCCAGGGCCTCTAGTGGTGAGGATGTTATGCTGCAGGCTGGGACCAGGTCGCGGCCCCTGGAGTTTCCTAGCTCACGCCCCGTAGGATAAGGGGAAAAGAGGGGAAGCAGCAGCACAAGATATGAGAGAACCGAATAACAAGCTGAAGGTCAGGGGCCACAAGCAGACAAGGATAACGAAAGAACGAGCCAAAGGTCAAGGGTCACGAGCAGACAGGGATAGTCGGGGGCAAGCCAATAACGTAACAGAGAGACAGACGTAGCACACGGCAGGCAGGAACCCAAACACACAATGCCTAACAAACACGTTGATCAGCAAAGCAGGCTTGCAGTGCACAGGTTAATATAGTGTTCTGTGATAGGGCCTGGGGTGGAGTCAGGCTGGGAGGAGATTATAAAGGAAGCCAGGTGAAAGGGCTCAGGCCTCTAAGATGAACACATGGGAAGGAAGGTAAGCTGACAGACAAACACTACTGCATATCCATGACAGCCTCATTGCTGTGCTCCAAGTACAGTATCTGTGAGGGGTTGCAGTGTTGTGCCACCAGTGCCTAAGGCCCAATTTTTCAGCCCCTGTTCAACAGGGGCATGCAATTATAATTATTGATCTAATAATTCACAGCAGGGCCCATTGCTGCGCCCACCAAGAGTAACTGTCAGGCCTTACAGTGTTGTGGCACCAGCACCACCATCACCACCACCACCACCACCAAAGGCCTAATTTTTCAGCCCCTGTTCAACAGGGGCATGCAATTATAATTATTGATCTAATAATTCACAGCAGGGCCCATTGCTGCGCCCACCAAGAGTAACTGTCAGGCCTTACAGTGTTGTGGCACCAGCACCACCATCACCACCACCACCACCACCACCACCAAAGGCCCAATTTTTCAGCCCCTGTTCAACAGGGGCATGCAATTATAATTATTGATCTAATAATTCACAGCAGGGCCCATTGCTGCGCCCACCAAGAGTAACTGTCAGGCCTTACAGTGTTGTGGCACCAGCACCACCATCACCACCACCACCACCACCAAAGGCCCAATTTTTCAGCCCCTGTTCAACAGGGGCATGCAATTATAATTATTGATCTAATAATTCACAGCAGGGCCCATTGCTGCGCCCACCAAGAGTAACTGTCAGGCCTTACAGTGTTGTGGCACCAGCACCACCATTAAAGGCCCAATTTTTAGTACCACTGATCAACAATTATATGTTATTACAATTCCTGATATAATAGTTGACAGCAGGGCGTTCCAGCACCCACCAAGAATAACTGTGAGTGCTTTCAGTGTTGTGCCAACACCAACAACTAAGGGGCCAATTTCTGCAGAGTATATACGGCAGGTCCCTACTTTCAAACATCCAACTTACAAACGACTACTACTTGCAAACGGAAGAAGACAACAGGAAGTGAGAGGAAATCTACCCCTTGGAAGGAAAATTCTCTCCTGTAAGAATTAATATGGGAGAAAGGTGTCTCCTCTCTACTGATGCTTTATCACCAATCCTTGTTTCAATACAAACACCACATTTCAAAAACAGTTGTCATTGGGACGCAAAGTGAGGTGAAATGTTCTGAACAGGGGCACAGACAGCAAAAAAAATGTGACAGGGGTGATAACCGTTCCCTATGTTTTCCAAAAAGCTAAAAAAAAGGAATTTGGCATGGAGCTAAACTTAAACAATGCAGCTGTTCAAAATTACAAACAGATTCTACATAAGAACAAACCTACAGTCCCTGTCTTGTATGTACCGCCTGTATACGACTGTTCAGAGTATATAGGGCCTTTTTTATTTTGTGTGCGGGGTTCCCCTTAATATCCATACAAGACCCAAAGGGGCTGGTAATGGGCTGGGGTAGGGGGGGGGGTTGATGGGGTAGCTATGCCATTTTTCCTAAAGATTTTCATCCATATTACCGGGACCAGACATTGCATTAAAGCCGCAAGCAGTTTTAAATGGCTTTTTTTCCTTTAGAAATGTTATTTTGTGCAGGGACAGTTCTAAACACGGGAAACACGTGGCACTTCACAGGCATACTTTAGACACCCCCCAGGTACAATATTTAAAGGAATATTTGACTTTTTTTTTTTCACTTTATGCATCATTAAAATGACTGCTCCCGGAAAACGTCCGTTTTTAAAACTTCTTTTTGCATTGATACATGTCCCCTGGTGCAGAACCCGGGTTCCCAAACTCTGTTTCGGAACAATAACATGGATAATAGTCGTTATTATTAGCACTTTAGAATCCGAACTTTCGCATCCATTGTATTTAATAGGGTTCTAATGTTCGTGCGAACTTTCGGTCCGTTTGCGGGTTCTGGTGTGAACCGAACCCGGGGGTGTTCGGCTTATCACTACTGGAGGCACACAACACCCACTAACTCCAGCAGATGCCTTTATTAGAGAACAGCAATGACGGGTATATACAGGTCCTTCTCAAAAAATTAGCATATTGTGATAAAGTTCATTATTTTCTGTAATGTACTGATAAACATTAGACTTTCATATATTTTAGATTCATTACACACAACTGAAGTAGTTCAAGCCTTTTCTTGTTTTAATATTGATAATTTTGGCATACAGCTCATGACAACCCAAAAATCCTATCTCAAAAAATTAGCATATCATGAAAAGGTTCTCTAAACAAGCTATTAACCTAATCATCTGAATCAACTAATTAACTCTAAACACCTGCAAAAGATTCCTGAGGCTTTTAAAAACTCCCAGCCTGGTTCATTACTCAAAACCGCAATCATGGGTAAGACTGCCGACCTGACTGCTGTCCAGAAGGCCATCATTGACACCCTCAAGCAAGAGGGTAAGACACAGAAAGAAATTTCTGAACGAATAGGCTGTTCCCAGAGTGCTGTATCAAGGCACCTCAGTGGGAAGTCTGTGGGAAGGAAAAAGTGTGGCAGAAAACGCTGCACAACGAGAAGAGGTGACCGGACCCTGAAGAAGATTGTGGAGAAGGACCGATTCCAGACCTTGGAGGACCTGCGGAAGCAGTGGACTGAGTCTGGAGTAGAAACATCCAGAGCCACCGTGAACAGGCGTGTGCAGGAAATGGGCTACAGGTGCCGCATTCCCCAGGTCAAGCCACTTTTGAACCAGAAACAGCGGCAGAAGCGCCTGACCTGGGCTACAGAGAAGCAGCACTGGACTGTTGCTCAGTGGTCCAAAGTACTTTTTTCGGATGAAAGCAAATTTTGCATGTCATTCGGAAATCAAGGTGCCAGAGTCTGGAGGAAGACTGGGGAGAGGGAAATGCCAAAATGCCTGAAGTCCAGTGTCAAGTACCCACAGTCAGTGATGGTCTGGGGTGCCATGTCAGCTGCTGGTGTTGGTCCACTGTGTTTTATCAAGGGCAGGGTCAATGCAGCTAGCTATCAGGAGATTTTGGAGCACTTCATGCTTCCATCTGCTGAAAAGCTTTATGGAGATGAAGATTTCATTTTTCAGCACGACCTGGCACCTGCTCACAGTGCCAAAACCACTGGTAAATGGTTTACTGACCATGGTATTACTGTGCTCAATTGGCCTGCCAACTCTCCTGACCTGAACCCCATAGAGAATCTGTGGGATATTGGGAAGAGAAAGTTGAGAGACGCAAGACCCAACACTCTGGATGAGCTTAAGGCCGCTATCGAAGCATCCTGGGCCTCCATAACACCTCAGCAGTGCCACAGGCTGGTTGCCTCCATGCCACGCCGCATTGAAGCAGTCATTTCTGCAAAAGGATTCCCAACCAAGTATTGAGTGCATAACTGAACATAATTATTTGAAGGTTGACTTTTTTGTATTAAAAACACTTTTCTTTTATTGGTCGGATGAAATATGCTAATTTTTTGAGATAGGAATTTTGGGTTTTCATGAGCTGTATGCCAAAATCATCAATATTAAAACAAGAAAAGGCTTGAACTACTTCAGTTGTGTGTAATGAATCTAAAATATATGAAAGTCTAATGTTTATCAGTACATTACAGAAAATAATGAACTTTATCACAATATGCTAATTTTTTGAGAAGGACCTGTACAGGTGTATACTGTGCTGGGCCACACAACACCCACTAACTGCTGCAGATGCCTGAGAAAAGAACACACTGTCCCTGCCTGCCTATCTAGCTTAGAGAACAGCAATGAACAGCAACTCCTGCAGATGCCTGAGGAAAGAACACACTGTCCCTGCCTGCCTATCTAGCTTAGAGAAGAGCAATGTTGGGTATATACAGGTGTATACTGTGCTGGGCCACACAACACCCACTAACTGCTGCAGATGCCTGAGAAAAGGACACACTGTCCCTGCCTGCCTATCTAGCTTAGAGAACAGCAATGAACAGCAACTCCTGCCTGCAGATGCATGAGAAAAGAACACACTTTCCCTGCCTGCCTATCTAGCTTAGAGAACAGCAATGTACAGCATCTCCTGCCTGCAGATGCCTGAGAAAAGAACACACTGTCCCTGTCTGCCTATCTAGCTTAGAGAACAGCAATGAACAGCAACTCCTGCCTGCAGATGCCTGAGAAAAGAACACACTGTCCCTGCCTGCCTATCTAGCTTAGAGAACAGCAATGAACAGCAACTCCTGCCTGCAGATGCCTGAGAAAAGAACACACTGTCCCTGCCTGCCTATCTAGCTTAAAGAACAGCAATAAAGGGTAGATACAGGTGTATACTGTGCTGGAGGCATACAACACCCACTAACTCCTGCAGATGCCTGAGAAAAGAACAGACTGTAGAACACACTGTCCCTGCCTATGTATCTCTTTCCCTGCATGCCGGAACACACTACGCAAGGCGTGTACTAAACCCCCCTGAGCTATGATTGGCCACAGGCATCCTGCCTGTGGCCAATTATGGCTCTCCTTGCTGCCGGCGCTGTGATTGGCCAAGCATGCGGGGTCACAGTGCATGCTTGGCCAATCACAGTACCGGCAATGCAGTGCGATGGCGCAGTGCATTGTGGTCCGTTCGCGTCACACAAATTTGGCGTGAATGGCACACAAAGTTCTGGTTTCGCTGAACAGGCGAACAGGCGATGTTCGAGTCGAACATGCGTTCGACTCGAACACCGAGCTCATCCCTATTCAGGACCTTCTCCAGCCTTTCCTCATGCTCCTCTAGAGTCTTCCTGAAGACGATGATGTCGTCTAGGTACACCAGGACTTCAATGAGATTCATGCCCCCCACTGTCTTCTCCATCAGTCGCTGGAAAGTGGCAGGGGCCCCCGACAGGCCTTGAGGCATCCGGTTAAACTTGTAGAACTCCACTGGGGTGATGAATGCTGTCTTCTCTCTGTCATCTGGATGCATTGGGATTTGATAATACCCGCTCTTTAGGTCCATTACGCTGAACCACTTAGCTCCAGACAGACTCTGTAGAGCATCCTCTATCCTAGGAGTGGTGTATTGGTCAGGGATGGTCCTCCTATTGAGAATCCTGTAGTCTATGCAGAGTCTCAGCGACCCGTTCTTCTTCCTGACTACTACAATAGGGGAGGCATATGGGCTCCTGGACTTTCGAATAACTCCAGTTCTCTTGAGCTCTGCCAGTTGCTCACGCAAGTCTTCCAGATCAGCCAGGGGGACTCGCCAGACCCTTTCCCGGAAAGGTTTGTCTTCTTGCAGGCGGATCTTGTGGGTGGCACTCCTTGTACTCCCTACGTCAAATTCATCTTTTGAGAAGATTTTTCTCCACCTGGTCAGCTGGGCCTTGGCTCTCTCTTTCCACACCGGTGGTGAGGTTGTGTTCTCCAAGCAGAGCTTCTTCAGGTTGGGTTCCCCTACTTCTGTCTTCTCCAGGTCAGACAGGCCTACTGGGGTAGCAGGGTTTACTCTGCCCAGCAACATCCGGCCCGGAATCTTCACAGGGGAGCCAGTGATATTCCTGATGCTCACTGGGATTCGGCCGTTCGCCTTCTTCAATGCCCTTAACGGGACCACTTCGGGAATCACTTCCAATCCTGGGTGGGAATCAAAAGGGTTTGGTTCCAGAACCACAAAGGGGCCAGGTTGCTCCCACGAGAGTTTCACTGTAGCCTTCAGACATGTCATTTCACCAGGCTGCAACATCGTCTCCTTCTTGGACAGTCTCCAGACTTTTCCTACCCCCTCTTCCGGGGCCTTCTGTTCCAATACCAATCTTTGGTAGGCTAACTGCAACATTGGGTGGATCCTGGCTGCTGGAGTACCCTGCTCCTGTGCTAGGGGAGTTAGTAATCTTCTGACCAGGTCAGTATTGGTCCCTATAATCAGGGAACTCTTGTTGGCTCCTGGTGGGTGGGGGCAAACCACTGCCAGGGTGTCAAAGATCTCCGATTTTCCTGCCACAGAGGGGTCAAAGGCCAGTCTGATGGAATCATAACCGTTGTAAGGAAAGCTTTGGGTGCCAATTCCCCATATTTCTAGATCTTCCAGTTTCTGTAGGGGCACATGACTCAAATGTCTTTGATAGAAGTCTCTGTATAAGAGGGTTACTTGGGCCCCTGTGTCTAGGATGGCCCTTGTGTAGACTCCCTCCACTTGAATGGGAACCACAGGGGAGGGTCCCACCAAATTGGCTGGAAACCTCCTCGGGGAGGCTTCTTTCTTTGGACTCATTGATTTTCCTTTTTGTGTTTTCTTCTTCTTCCATCTCTTCCTGGATCTTAATCCCTGTTGGGCCTGGTATGCATTGATTTCCTGCGGACTTTGCGGTTTTAACTCCTGACAAGTGGTATTGAGTATCTTGGGAGGAGCATTGTTTCCCTTCTCCCTTGTCTCTTTTGGCTTTAGGATGTTTGTGGAGCTTTCTGTAAATAGTGGGCGCCCGGCTGACTCCTTCACCAGGGCCCTCTGAAGTTTTCTGCCAGCTGATGATAAGCACCTCGGTTCTTCCTCGGACTGGGGCACACTCTTCCAAAGTGGCCAACTCCTCCACAGTTGAAGCAGACAGTTTCTCCTCTTTTTCGCGGGGAGGTTGGTGCTGAGGCGCTCTTCTTTCCTGCTTTCCTCTTTTTCACTGATTCCTGAGTTCTTTGCCATTAAAGAGGTCAAAAGATCCAGCACTTGAGTCATCTGAGACTTTAAGATCTCCACTTCTGAATCCCGTTCAGTGGCTATAGCTGATCTGACTCCCACTGAGGGGGGAAACGTGGTTTTCTCAACCGCCTGTTGGTCCTTCAACAAAGCTTCTTCATCCCTTATGATCCGCACAAGGTCTGGGTAGCTCAGGGACATGACTCCATTAGAGGTCTTCAAGTGGAGCCAAACTGGATCTGAACGCAATGCTCCCCTCAGGATCTGCTTCATCCTAGTTGCGTCTATGACTTGTGGTAGCATCCCTTTTTTAAGGACAATTTGACACAGCATCTTATTTAACCTCCGGACATATTTGGATAATCTTTCTCCTGGCTGTTGAAGGGTATGTTCAAACTGATATACTAGTTCAGCCACCTTTTCCAGCTGGCCAAATTCTTCCTGTAACATAGCCAGATAATCATAAGCAGTACAAGCAGCATTGCTAAACCTAAGATTCTTCACAGCTTCCGCAGCAGCACCCTTCAAACTTTCGCTTATGCGCTGCTTCTTCTGGCCCTCTGGTACTTCCCATCCCTCTACAGCCTGCATTGCTTGCTCAATCCAGGTGTCGAAGTCTTCTTCTCCGAGAGGGACTGGTTGTTTCCCAGAGAAAATCCTAAGCTTCCGGTACCCGGCTTCCACATGTACCGTACTGCTTTTCTGGCACTTCGTGACAAAGTCTCCTAGAGCATTCAACAATTCAGGCCCTATAGCGGCCAGGGGTGTTCCCGGGGTTGCCACCCCCTGAGACTTCTCTGCTTTAGGGGATAGTGGTGGCGATAATGGTGGGGTAGTGATGACAGAAGGGTCTGTAGAGGTTCCCCCTTCACTGCTTCCATATGCGCCAGGTGGTATATCTGGTTATCTATGGCCTGTATGTTCTGACCTCTAAAGTCTTCTGGTATTCCGCTTCTCCACTCCACTAATGCGTAAGTAAACAAGGTCTCTGGATCTGGCTTTAGATCCATCACCCATGCCTTCTGACTCTGGGACAGTGACTGTACTAGCTGCTTTACCTCGTCTTCCGGACAGTTTTCCCCTGAGAGTTGGATAACTACGGCCATGGTTGAATCGGCGCCAACTGTTGCGCACCACCGTGTCACTGCTAGTGAGTCCATGCCGGTGCTTCTGGCAGGCTTGATTGCAGCGTGCACTATACAGGAATCCCAGACTCAAGCCCCCACGTATAGCGGTACCCCCAGTTAAGAGGGCTGATGGTATCATTTTTGGGCCCCTGTAATGCACCCTGTCAACCCCCTAAATCGGCTCTAACCTCCCTTGGCACAGTCAGTAGGGGATGATATGATGGTGTGGCCTGCAACACACAGAGACACAATCCTATAATAGAACACACACAGCAATAGAGTATAGCTATCTTTACCCGTCTCTTCTGCAAAGTAAATGACACAACACCAGTATACTTAACCTTTGTACTTTTACTCAAATTGTTGGGTAAGCATAAAATTAACAATGTGCATATCATGTGCAGAGCCCTGCAATAGAAGAGTATCTCAATAAACAAACAGATATACAGTATGATGCATAAATCTAACGGTCCCCGCTGCAGCTATTCTCCCTCGTGGGCAAAAAATGGCGCCCAGAAATGTCTACGCTAAGTCAGGCAATCTCTAAAGCTGCTCCGATGCACTGTCCCTCCGGTCCGCAGTGCAACACTATTGATAACTATGGATAACAGTTATTGGGCCTAGAGATCCTATATAGTTCTCTGAGCAAGTGCTCTCTCACCCAACCGGACCAGTCCGTGTCCGTATACACAGGTCTCACGACATCTAAGTCTTCGGTCCTCCGGGTAACGGTGCAGCTACAGTATTGAGAGACGTCCCTCAGGTTACTCGGTGAGAGCGGAAGGCTGTTTGGAGAAAGGCCCAGGCTTCAGGCCTAGTATCACCACAGACTCGGAAAGGAGTTCCTCTTGCTGGGCGGGCGATGTCTAAAGAGACTGAAGCCGGCTCTGCCTTTTTCTTATAAAGTCCACCCCAGCAGTCTTTGCGCGGGGCAATGCACCCTGGGTGTCCAGTGGGGTTATGGGTACAGTAGTCTCTGAGGCCTTAAAGGAAACCCCCGCTACATACATATAATAGCTTTAATTGTCTAAACGTTCCAGCTATATATGCAAAAGAAACCTCAAACATTTGAGCTTTTATAATTCACACTTGGAATGTTGAAAATTAAATTTCTAACAATTGCACAAGCCGATATGGCCTTAGGTCTTGTGCTGCCCTAGGCCTGACTAAACTCATGCACCCCCCAATTTAAATATGACCCACCCCTTCCTGTCAAGGCCACACCCCTTTCTGTTTAAGACTCGCCCTGACATTTTCAGTTCTGAGGGCCTGCGGGGAGGGGGGCAATGGATTTGCTTAATTTGCATAGATGTCCTCTCACTTTCTGTTTGGCTATGGGGCAGGAAGTGAAGGGAAATCTCTGCAATTGGACAGGGATGGTAAAAAATAAACTGACAGGGGCTATAACCCTCCCCTACTCTATCCAAAATGAAAAAAAAAGTGTTGCCTATAGTTCTACTTTAAGCACAAATTTCTGAAAATGTAGTAATTTTATGGAGAGGACTAAGAAGATATAACCATGTCAATGGTACAGCAGAAAACATATAGCACAGTGAGGAAGGTTTGTGGTCCAGGATGTTAGGACAGTCAAAATTAGAAGCAGCAACCCCCCCACAGTTGCGGAATGCCGGCCGCCCGCATACCGGAAGCAGTGTGGCCGCTTTATGGGGGCGCTAAACTAATTTGCCTCTCAGCCCAGTCCACCCTATTAGACTGGCACTACACTAATAGTGTAGCCCAAGCCGGCGGGGACTCTTTCTATGCTGCCCCCCTGCAAAGTGCTGCCCTAGGCCTGGGCCTTGTTGGCCTTGGCCAGCATACAGCGCTGCTTAGAAGTGAAGCATAGGGATTACCCTGGACTTTGATCAGGAAGGTGTTTCAAGCAGAACTTTCTTAAAGCAGAGATTAATTTACCTAAACCTACGATACTCTCTGAGCAAGACTGGTGCCTTTGGCTACTGATAAGCTTCCCCCCTGCCCCCCCCCGGTCTAGCGGTCTTGTGCGATGGGCTGTTCCTGATGCCATCATGCCCATAGGCTGGCTCTGGACGTGAAGACGTCAGGAACAGTTCACCGCTAGACGTGGGGGAGCGCCGATTCTGGAGGTTTGAAGGATCAGATGAGTATAGGCTCTAGACAAGATGAACAGTTAAAAAAAAATTGCACCAAGTTGGGCTTTAAACCATGCTAATGCAGTATTAGTTTAGTTCTTTGGAATCCCACCATTGCCTGACTTGGGGGATGCCGACATTGTCAACCGGGCCATAGCTAAAAGACGTCCTCGGTTGGCAGTGGAATACCAGCATTATGGCTGCAGCAATATGTCATAACTCTGGAATTGTTTTTTGCAGCTGGGGATTCTCTAACCAATAAAAGTGGTCCTAGCGGCACATTCAATGCTGGATCACTTTTAGAAGTAGCGGGAGGGGTCACCCCCCTTTTCGGTGGTTCCCGGGCTTACCTGGGCGATCGGTAGCTCTGCGAACCCATCAGGTGGTTGCATCGGCTGGGCACAGAGATAAGCGGAGGAAAGAAGACCTCCGCTCATCTCTATGGTCTGGGAGGACCAGGGGGACATCATGATGTCACTTCCGGTATTGGCCCAATGCAAACAATACAATTTTTTAACTTCGCGCCCGCACTATAGGCAAAAGACGTCTACAGCACGGCACTCAATTGCCGGGAGGGCGTCCCTAGACATCCTCCTGTTTACTAGTTCCCTGCGCGCCGCTGCGGGCGCGCATCGGGGAAAATCTGTGCCCGCCGCATCACGCGGGTGCCAATGCGCGTGCCTGGCGGCCACAATGTCCGCCAGGTACCCGCGATCGGCATTTACAAAATTAAAGCAGATGTCATGGTGGAACCAGAGTACATGGTGTAGCTTTGTAAATCAGAAGGAATCTGCTGTAATCCTCCTGGGAAGTTTGAGGTGCGCCAACTGCTTCCTTGAACATGCTCCCTCCCTGGTGTCAGTTAATGATGGCACTAGGAAATACTCACAAAACCATCCTATAGCTGTCCATTCAGGGGGGTCTGCAGCATAGCAGGCTGTCCTATTTACCAACCTAGTTTACCTGCCTCGGCAGACATGTACCCCTCCCCCAATCTGGGAGGTAGTCAGGGACACTGGATGCCTCTGCTCCAGCCATGCAATACTCCCTTCAAAAGATTTGGGGAAGCCAGTTTTTTTTTATGATTTGTCCAAGGTCACAAGCCGACGCTTAGAATAACATCCAACGTCTTCCAGGAAGTTTCCCATGGCTGCACTGACCTTCAGAGTACTTAACCTGCGAGTTGTGGGCCCTTCATAGCAGACACAGGGATTTGATCCTCTGCTGAATGAAGGCTCAGCAGCAAACAAGAAAACACAAGCCTTCGCTGTATATATGTGTAGCGGGTACCCCAAATTTAGGGGGTCTATAGGTCCAAGTTTAGGGGGATGACCCGAGCACTAGTATGGGTCTTCTAATTGTGCTGGACTCTGCTTTGATGCTGTGTGCCTATGTAGGGTTCCCTGTGGCCTGCAGGTGGTGCTGCCATGTTGGGTCAAGGTTGAACCATAGGTTGCATTGGCGTTTTGGATGTCCTACCTCGGCTACCATGCAGTGGGCGGGTTCTGCCTGCTGTGTATGCCGGGAGAGGATATAAAAGAGGCAGACGCCATTTGTTCGGGGAGAGACCCGGAGACAAGTACCCGGAGGAGTGCGCCCCCTAAGGAGGGGGTGTGTACACTAACTGAAGAGTCTCGGGCACCTTCGGCCCGAGACCGCAACGTTCCGGGTAGTCCCAGTACCTTCAACTGGGTCTACAGTCAGAATTCTGGGAGTCCTAGGATGCCCGGGTGAGGGTATCTGCTCCGACCAAGAGGAAGCCAGGGGAGGATCGGTCCCATAACAGGAGATGAGTGATAGTCAGATTTCTGTCTCAGGAAAGGCCTGGTGACCTGTTGGAGGGAAGGATCCTATGCTCCGCAGAACTGACCCTGCAGAGTGCTGCTGCTCTTTGAGGACATACTGAACTTGTCCTTGGAGGATTTAAATTGTTTGTTTGAGCTCCACATCGGCTGCTAGGACCATTGAGGGACTATCCGGGTGAGCTGTACCCACTCGGGATCGAGTGGTGATAAATCTGGGAGTTCTTTGCCTGAATCTGCTTTAGTTCAACTATTATCTCTTTCTTCTACTCTCTCTTACCTATCCAGCAAAGATAAAAAAATAAACTCAACGTTGGAGTTTAAGTGGTTTGGACATTGACTTTATTAATGCAGGGAAAAGTATAAACTCGTCTCTACATTCTGGAGATGGGAACCAGTGGAAGGAGGTAACTCGTTGCGGGACTGTTAGATATTGAATTTATTACTATTTTAAGTGATAAAAGCTTCTGAACTCATTATTGAAACATGTTAATCTTGAAGGTTGCTGAGGACAAGAGAGAGGTCATTTGACATCTATTCTAGGGAACTATGTCAGGACAATGGGTGGAGTTATGTTACTTAATATACACAAGTGGGTGTTACTTCTGTGGACAGTAGTGCTACCTTTCTTGGAGTGATTCTAAATGTAAATAATGCTGACATAACATAATTAAACTGTATAAGAACCAAGGGTTTTGAACATGAGTTAGGAATGTCGGGCGATGGGGCCTGAAGGAAGATACTGGAGAAGTGACCATTCACTATGGAAGGTCAGGGGACCCAGCTTGACGAGGAAGCCATCATACGATCTGACAACTCATTCCTCCTTCTGAAGCTACGAACTTACCATGTGTTACCAGCTGTCATTATGTAAGCATTGTCTTTTGCTTGTCTTTCTGAAGAATAAAAGAACCTTTTTGAAGATAACCTGACTCTATTGAATAATGGAACCAAACGCCTAGGTAGGGGACACTAATTGTTTTTACAAGTGTCACCCCACTTTTACACTGGCGAGCCTCCAGCTGTTCTTTTTCCTCACTACTTGACAACAGGAGGGAGTCAGATGAAGAGATGAGACGAAAACATTGTCAAGTCTTGGGAAAAAAACAACCAAAGAACTTAGAGAGAAAAAGTTGTTTGTGTTCCATCACACGTGGACAGAAGGTCCGAGAAACTGAGCCAGCTAAAGGCGAGAAGAATTGCAGCCGTGGAATAAAGCCAATTATTGATCTTGACTAGTGATGAGCCGAACACCCCCAAGTTCGGTTCGCACCAGAACCCGCGAACAGACCGAAAGTTCGTACGAACATTAGAACCCTATTAAATACAATGGATGCGAACGCTCGAATTCTAAAGTGCTAATTATAACGACTATTATGCATGTTATTGTCCTAAAAAGGGTTTGGGAACCCGGGTTCTGCACCAGGGGACATGTATCAATGCAAAAAGAAGTTTTAAAAACGGTCGTTTTTCGGGAGCAGTCATTTTAATGATGCATAAAGTGAAAAAAAAAAGTCAAATATTCCTTTAAATATCGTACCTGGGGGGTGTCTAAAGTATGCCTGTGAAGTGCCACGTGTTTCCCGTGTTTAGAACTGTCCCTGCACAAAATGACACTTCTAAAGGAAAAAAAAGCCATTTAAAACTGCTTGCGGCTTTAATGTAATGTCTGGTCCCGGTAATATGGATGAAAATCTTTAAGAAAAATGGCATAGCTACCCCATGACCCCCCCCCCCTACCCCAGCCCATTACCAGCCCCTTTGGGTCTTGTATGGATATTAAGGGGAACACCGCACACAAAATAAAAAAGGCCCTATATACTCTGAACAGCCGTATACAGGCGGTGCATAGAAGACAGGGACTGTAGGTTTGTTCTTATGTAGAATGTGTTTGTAATTTTGAACAGGTACATTGTTTAAGTGTAGCTCCAGCCCAAAAATCTATTTTTAAACTTTTTGGAAAACATAGGTAAGGGTTATCACTAGGGATGAGCTTCGAGTTCGAGTCGAACTCATGTTCGACTCGAACATTGCCTGTTCGCCCGTTCGCCGAACAGCGAACAAATTGGGGTGTTCGTGGCAAATTCGAAAAATCTATGGGAGAAATCTAAAGTGTTAATTATAAAGGCTTATATGCAAGTTATTGTCCTAAAAAGTGTTTGGGGACCCGGATCCTGCCCCAGGGGACATGTATCAATGCAAAAAGAAGTTTTAAAAACGGCCGTTTTTTCGGGAGCAGTGATTTTAATAATGCTTAAAATGAAAAAATAAAAGTGAAATATTCCTTTAAATTTCGTACCTGGGGGGTGTGTATGATATGCATGTGAAGTGGCGCATGTTTCCCGTGCTTAGAACTGTCCCTGCAAAAAATGTCATTTTTGTAAGAAAAAAATGCATTTAAAACTGACTCGCGGCTATTAATGAATTGTCGGCTCCCGGCAATACATACAAAAGTCATTGATAAAAAAAAAAAAAAAGCGTGGGGGTTCCCCAGAATTCAATTACCAGGCCCTTCAGGTCTGGAATGGATATTAAGGGGAACCCCGCCGCAAATTTAAAAAAAAATTGACGTGGGGTTCCCCCAAATATCCATTCCAGGCCCTTCAGATCTGGCATGGATTTTAAGGGGAACTCCACCCCAAATTTAAAAAAAAATGGCGTGGAGTCCCCCTAAAAATCCATACCAGACCCCTTATCCGAGCACGCAACCTGGCCGGCCGCAGGGGAAAAGGGGGGGACGAGAGAGCGCCCCCCCTCCCTCCTGAACCGTACCAAGCCACATGCCCTCAACATGGGGAGGATGTCCCCATGTTGATGGGGACAAGGGCCTCATCCCCACAACCCTTGCCCGGTGGTTGTGGGGGTCTGCGGGCGGGGGGCTTATCGGAATCTGGAAGACCCCTTTACCAAAGGGGACCCCCAGATCCCGGCCCCCCCCCCTATGTGAATTGGTAAGGGGTACATTGTACCCCTACCATTTCACGAAGAAAGCGTAAAAAAATGTTTAAAAAAACACACAAACACCTTGAAAAAGTCCTTTATTTAAAAAAATAAATAAATAAACATTCCAGCGGTGAAATCCAGTGTCCCGCGGCGATCCCGATGTCCAGCGCTGTCCTTCATTGGTTGTGCCTGAGCGGACCTGATGGGGAACTCCCTCTCAGTATTTTAAATGTATAGACCCGCCCCTTCTAAAGTTCCCCATCAGGTCCGCTCAGCGGACGAGATGCAGAACATGAGAAGGGGCGGGTCTATACATGTATTACCAAAGTGAGAGCAGTTCCCCATCAGGTCCGCCCCCTCGGTATGTCGGACCCGCCTACGTCATTGGCCTGAGCGGGGAACTTCCTTCACTATGTAAATTTAAATTTACATAGTGAAGGAAGTTCCCCGCTCAAGCCAATGACGTAGGCGGGTCCGACATACGAGGGGGCGGACCTGATGGGGAACTGCTCTCACTTTGGAAATACATGTATAGACCCGCCCCTTCTCATGTTCCGCATCTGGTCCGCTGAGCGGACCTGATGGGGAACTTTAGAAGGGGCGGGTCTATACATTTAAAAATACTGAGAGGGAGTTCCCCATCAGGTCCGCTCAGGCACAGCCAATGAAGGACAGCGCTGGACATCGGGATCGCCGCGGGACACTGGATTTCACCGCTGGAATGTTTTTTTTTTTTTTTTAAATAAAGGACTTTTTCAAGGTGTTTGTGTGTTTTTTTAAACATTTTTTTACGCTTTCTTCGTGAAATGGTAGGGGTACAATGTACCCCTTACCAATTCACATAGGGGGGGGGCCGGGATCTGGGGGTCCTCTTTGTTAAAGGGGTCTTCCAGATTCCGATAAGCCCCCCGCCCGCAGACCCCCACAACCACCGGGCAAGGGTTGTGGGGATGAGGCCCTTGTCCCCATCAACATGGGGACATCCTCCCCATGTTGAGGGCATGTGGCTTGGTACGGTTCAGGAGGGAGGGGGGGCCGCTCTCTCGTCCCCCCCTTTTCCCCTGCGGCCGGCCAGGTTGCGTGCTCGGATAAGGGGTCTGGTATGGATTTTTAGGGGGACTCCACGCCATTTTTTTTTAAATTTGGGGTGGAGTTCCCCTTAAAATCCATGCCAGATCTGAAGGGCCTGGAATGGATATTTGGGGGAACCCCACGTCAATTTTTTTTTAAATTTGCGGCGGGGTTCCCCTTAATATCCATTCCAGACCTGAAGGGCCTGGTAATTGAATTCTGGGGAACCCCCACGCTTTTTTTTTTTTTTTTTTATCAATGACTTTTGTATGTATTGCCGGGAGCCGACAATTCATTAATAGCCGCGAGTCAGTTTTAAATGCATTTTTTTCTTTCAAAAATGACATTTTTTGCAGGGACAGTTCTAAGCACGGGAAACATGCGCCACTTCACATGCATATCATACACACCCCCCAGGTACGAAATTTAAAGGAATATTTCACTTTTATTTTTTCATTTTAAGCATTATTAAAATCACTGCTCCCGAAAAAACGGCCGTTTTTAAAACTTCTTTTTGCATTGATACATGTCCCCTGGGGCAGGACCCGGGTCCCCAAACACTTTTTAGGACAATAACTTGCATATTAGCCTTTATAATTAACACTTTAGATTTCGAACGTTCGAGTTCATTGTATTTAATAGGGTTCTAAAGTTTACACAAACATTTTGTCTGTTCGCAGGTTCTGGTGCGAACCGAACAGGGGGGTGTTCGGCTCATCCCTGGTTATCACCCCTGTAACATTTGTTTTGCTGTCTGTGCCCCTGTTCAGAACATTTCACCTCACTTTCCGTCCCAATGACAACTGTTTTTGAAATGTGGTGTTTTTCTTGAAACAAGGATTGGTGATAAAGCATCAGTACAGAGGAGACACCTTTCTCCCATATTAATTCTTACAGGAGAGAATTTTCCTTCCTAGGGGTAGATTTCCTCTCACTTCCTGTTGTTTTCTTGCGTTTGCAAGTAGGAGTCGTTTGTAAGTTGGATGTTTGAAAGTAGGGACCTGCCGTATATACTCTGCAGAAATAGGCCCCTTAGTTGTTGGTGTTGGCACAACACTGTAAGCACTCACAGTTACTCTTGGTTGGTGCTGGAACGCCCTGCTGTCAACTATTATATCAGGAATTGTAATTACATATAATTGTTGAACAGTGGTAGTAAAAATTGGGGCTTTGATGGTGGTGCTGGTGCCACAACACTGTAAGCCCTGACAGTTACTCTTGGTGGGTGCAGCAATGGGCCCTGCTGTGAATTATTAGATCAAGAATTGTAATTGCATGCCCCTGTTAAACAGGGGCTGAAAAATTGGGCCTTTCGTGGTGGTGGTGGTGGTGGTGGTGTTGCCACAACACTATAAGCCCTCAGAGTTACTCTTGGTGGGTGCAGGAATGGGCCCTGCTGTGAATTATTAGATCAAGAATTGTAATTACATGCCCCTTTTGAACAGGGGCTGAAAAATTGGGCCTTTCGTGGTGGTGGTGGTGGTGGCGTTGCCACAACACTGTAAGCCCTCAGAGTTACTCTTGGTGGGTGCAGCAATGGGCCCTGCTGTGAATTATTAGATCAAGAATTGTAATTACATGCCCCTGTTGAACAGGGGCTGAAAAATTGGGCCTTAGGCACTGGTGGCACAACACTGCAACCCCTCACAGATACTGTACTTGGAGCACAGCAATGAGCCCTGTTGCAAAGTATTGCTTCAAAAATTGTAATTACACGCCCCTGTTAAACAGGGGCTGAAAAATTAGGCCTTAGGCACTGGTGGCACAACACTGCAACCCCTCACAGATACTGTACTTGGAGCACAGCAATGAGCCCTGTTGCAAAGTATTGCTTCAAAAATTGTAATTACACGCCCCTGTTAAACAGGGGCTGAAAAATTGGGCGTTAGGCACTGGTGGCGGCACCCATAAACAAAAATGATCTTCCAAGCTATCATCATCAATCGTATCATTGAGGACTCGGAGGAGGAGGATAGCCAGTCAACATAACAGCACAGGCACTCAGCATCAGCATCAGTCTTGAAGGGATGTGACATGTTAAAATCAATTAGTCTGTTATATCAGCATCAGGTGTGTGGTAGCTGGTGGTGATCCAAGACTGGTTCATCTTGATGAAAGTCAGTCGATCAACCGAGTCGGTGGACAGGCGCACCCTGTGATCTGTGACAAATCCTCCAGCAGCACTGAATGTGCGTTCCGAAAGAACGCTGGATGCAGGACAGGCCAGTAGCTCAATTGCATACTGTGCAAGCTCTGGCCAGTGATCCATCCTCAAGACCCAGTAAGCCAGAGGATTTTCGGTGGGGAAGGTGTCCAAGTCTGACCTTGCCCCTAGATATTCCTGCACCATGTTTATCAGACGCTGGCGATGGTTGCTGGAACCGATCATACTTTGGGGCTGCGGACTAAAGAATTGTCTGAACGCATCGGTCAGACGGCCACCTTCCCCACCGCTCCTTCTTTGACTGGCCGAAGCCTCAGCAACTCGTTGTCCAGGACCAGGAGTTTGTAACCTCCCAGTCTCTGGGAACGCGTTGCACAGACCTTTCTGCAAGGCCTCCCGGAGTTGTCTCATCCTCTGCTCCCTCTGCGACGGTAACATAAGGTCCGCAACCTTACCCTTGTACCGTGGATCAAGGAGAGTGGCCAGCCAGTAATGGTCCCTCTCCTTGATCCGAAGAATACGAGGATCCTTCCGCAGACTTTGCAGGATCAGGGAGGCCATGCAGCGTAGGTTAGCTGAGGCATTCGGTCCGGAGTCCTCTGGGTCACTAAGGACGACATGATCCGCAGCCACCTCCTCCCAGCCACGTACAAGTCCACTGGTTTCTTGGGACTGTAAATCATCCCTAAAAGACTGCTGCTGATGATGCTGAGTGCCAGCCTCCACCTCCATGCTGACACAATCCTCCTCCTCCTCCTCCTCCTCCTCGTCCTCTTCCTGTGCGATGGGTGGGACAGAAGGAACACTGTCTGGGTAAAGGGGGCCTTGAGAGGCAAGGAAGTCCTCCTCTTCCTGCCTCTGTTCTGCCTCAAGTGCCCTGTCCATTATTCCACGCAGCGTGTGCTCCAACAGGTGGACAAGAGGTACAGTGTCACTGATGCATGCACTGTCACTGCTCACCATCCTCGTGGCCTCCTCAAATGGTGCCAGGACAGTGCATGCATCCCTGATCATGCCCCACTGGCGTGGAGAAAAAAACCAAGCTCCCCTGACCCTGTCCTGGTGCCGTAGTCGCACAGGTACTCATTGATGGCCCTCTGCTGCGTGTGCAGCCGCTGCAGCATGGCCAACGTTGAGTTCCACCTGGTGGGCATGTCACATATAAGGCGGTTCTTGGGCAGGTTCAACTCCTTTTGCAGCTCAGCCAGGCGAGCACTGGCATTATAAGATCTGCGGAAATGCACACAGACTTTCCTGGCCTGCCTCAGGACATCCTGTAAGCCCGGGTACCTGCCCAAGAACCGCTGCACCACCAGGTTAAGGACGTGAGCCACACAGGGCACATGGGTCAGTTGTCCCTGTCGGAGGGCGGAGAGGAGGTTGGTGCCATTGTCGCAAACCACCATTCCTGGCTTAAGCTGGCGTGGCGTCAACCACCTCTCGGCCTGGCCCTGCAGAGCAGACAGGACCTCTGCCCCAGTGTGGCTTCTGTCCCCCAAACACACCAGCGCAAGCACGGCATGGCATCTTTTTGCCTGCGTACTTGCGTAGCCCCTTGAACGCCTACGGAGCACCGCTGGTTCCGAGGACAAACCACAGGAAGAGGCCATGGAGGAAGAAGAAGAGGAGGGGGTGGAGGAGAGAGGTGTGTCACAACCAGTAGTAGCATTTTGGAGGCGTGGCGGTGGAACAACCTCCAACACTACTGCACCTTGTCCTGCATCCTTCCCAGCTGCCAAAAGAGTGACCCAATGGGCCGTGAAAGAAAGGTAACGTCCCTGTCCATGCCTGCTGGACCATGAGTCAGCGGTAATATGCACCTTACCGCTGACCGCCCTGTCCAGCGAGGCCAAGACATTGCCTTCCACATGCCGGTAGAGAGCCGGAATAGCCTTCCGTGAGAAAAAGTGGCGTTTGGGAACCTGCCACTGAGGAACCGCACATTGCACAAACTCACGGAAGGGGCCGAGTCTACCAACTGAAAAGGCAGCAGTTGAAGCGCTAGCAATTTAGCCAAGCTAGCATTCAACCGCTGGGCATGTGGATGGCTGGGAGTGAACTTCTTTCGACGGTCCAGCAGCTGGGGCAGGGAAATTTGCCTGCTAGAATCGGACGTCGGTGTACTGCTAGCAGAGTGGCCGCAAGTACTTGGCTGTGACACACCTAATTCTACACCTTCATTCCTCTCAGTGCATGTTTCAGAGAGGACTGAAGTTATAGTGGGGTTGGAGATCCCAGCTGATGCGGTGCAAGGAGAGGTCCGCTTTGTTCTTTGGTGTGGGTCTTTGAGGTAGGCTTGCCAACGAGCTGCATGGCAGGTCAACATATGTCTGGTCAGGCATGTGGTACCCAAGCGGCTGATGTTTTGGCCACGCGATATACGCTTGAGACATATGTTGCAAACAGCAGCTGTGCGATCTGATGCACTAGCCTCAAAAAAGGCCCACACCAAAGAACTTTTTGAATGACGGGCAGAGGCAGCGCCCTGCACAGGCGGAGCTCTGCGGTGTGATTCCGTCGGTGTACTGCCCTTACGCTGGCCACCAAAGGGCATCCTGCCTCGTTGGAGATGTGCCTCCTCCTCATCCTCCTCCTCCTCCTCTCTCCTATTAGGCACCCACGTGGAGTCAGTGACCTCATCATCCCCTCCCTCCTCATCACTGGAGCCAATCTGGCAGTATGCTGCAGCTGCTGGAACATGACTGCCAGATTGGTGTCCTTCTTGAGCATCCCCTCTGTCTGCTCTCACGCTACTGCCTTCCTGTAGCTGGGTTTCATCATCAGACCCTTCGAAACGCTGGGCATCCTCCTGGAGCATGTACCCAACACTGTGCTCAAACAGTTCGGGGGACTCCTCAGGAGGAGGACATGGTGGGTCTAGGGAAGGAGTGACTGATGATGAGTCTGACATTGATACCAGGGAAGAGGACGCTTTGGCAGCTGCTTTGCCAGTACCCTGAGCCTGGGTGAGAGAGGATGAGGAGGAGGAGGAGGGCTTGGTCATCCACTCTACCAAGTCTTCGGCATGATGTGGCTCAACATGTCCAGCTGCCGAAAAGAAGGACAAGCGTGTCCCATGGCCATGTGCTGATGACAATGCACCGCGTCCACGACCAGCACTGTTGCCCCCAGACACAGAGCCTGCTTGCCCTCTTTTATTGCCTCCTGACTGTCTGCCTCTCCTTGTTTGCCTTCCAGACATTCTAATGGATGGCCTGCAGGGAGATGGGAAAAAATCAATAAGGGCTACCTTCAGGTGTCCTTCTCTGTCCCTTTACTTAAGGATTTCTAAATATGGTTGAGGATGATTGCTTTCGCACAGAATAGCACAATGACAATTTCCCTGACAGTCCAAAAAACAAGGATTTCAAAGATGGTTGATGATCAATGCTTTAGCACAGTATAGCACAAGGAGAATTTCCCTCACTGTCCTTCCCTGTCCCTACAAACAAGGATTAGCACAGTAAAACACACTGACACTCTCCCTACCTATAGTTTTCTGTCCCTATAAAAAATGTTTTTTTAAAGATGGTTGATGATCAATGCTTTAGCACAGTATAGCACAAGGAGAATTTCCCTCACTGTCCTTCCCTGTCCCTACAAACAAGGATTAGCACAGTAAAACACACTGACACTCTCCCTACCTATAGTTTTCTGTCCCTATAAAAAATGTTTTTTTTAAAGATGGTTGATGATCAATGCTTTAGCACAGTATAGCACAAGGAGAATTTCCCTCACTGTCCTTCCCTGTCCCTACAAACAAGGATTAGCACAGTAAAACACACTGACACTCTCCCTACCTATAGTTTTCTGTCCCTATAAAAAATGTTTTTTTAAAGATGGTTGATGATCAATGCTTTAGCACAGTATAGCACAAGGAGAATTTCCCTCACTGTCCTTCCCTGTCCCTACAAACAAGGATTAGCACAGTAAAACACACTGACACTCTCCCTACCTATAGTTTTCTGTCCCTATAAAAAATGTTTTTTTTTAAAGATGGTTGATGATCAATGCTTTTGCACAGTATAGCACAAGGAGAATTTCCCTCACTGTCCTTCCCTGTCCCTACAAACAAGGATTAGCACAGTAAAACACACTGACACTCTCCCTACCTATAGTTTTCTGTCCCTATAAAAAATGTTTTTTTAAAGATGGTTGTTGATCAATGCTTTAGCACAGTATAGCACAAGGAGAATTTCCCTCACTGTCCTTCCCTGTCCCTACAAACAAGGATTAGCACAGTAAAACACACTGACACTCTCCCTACCTATAGTTTTCTGTCCCTATAAAAAATGTTTTTTTAAAGATGGTTGATGATCAATGCTTTAGCACAGTATAGCACAAGGAGAATTTCCCTCACTGTCCTTCCCTGTCCCTACAAACAAGGATTAGCACAGTAAAACACACTGACACTCTCCCTACCTATAGTTTTCTGTCCCTATAAAAAATGTTTTTTTAAAGATGGTTGATGATCAATGCTTTAGCACAGTATAGCACAAGGAGAATTTCCCTCACTGTCCTTCCCTGTCCCTACAAACAAGGATTAGCACAGTAAAACACACTGACACTCTCCCTACCTATAGTTTTCTGTCCCTATAAAAAATGTTTTTTTAAAGATGGTTGATGATCAATGCTTTAGCACAGTATAGCACAAGGAGAATTTCCCTCACTGTCCTTCCCTGTCCCTACAAACAAGGATTAGCACAGTAAAACACACTGACACTCTCCCTACCTATAGTTTTCTGTCCCTATAAAAAATGTTTTTTTAAAGATGGTTGATGATCAATGCTTTAGCACAGTATAGCACAAGGAGAATTTCCCTCACTGTCCTTCCCTGTCCCTACAAACAAGGATTAGCACAGTAAAACACACTGACACTCTCCCTACCTATAGTTTTCTGTCCCTATAAAAAATGTTTTTTTAAAGATGGTTGATGATCAATGCTTTAGCACAGTATAGCACAAGGAGAATTTCCCTCACTGTCCTTCCCTGTCCCTACAAACAAGGATTAGCACAGTAAAACACACTGACACTCTCCCTACCTATAGTTTTCTGTCCCTATAAAAAATGTTTTTTTAAAGATGGTTGATGATCAATGCTTTAGCACAGTATAGCACAAGGAGAATTTCCCTCACTGTCCTTCCCTGTCCCTACAAACAAGGATTAGCACAGTAAAACACACTGACACTCTCCATACCTATAGTTTTCTGTCCCTATAAAAAATGTTTTTTTAAAGATGGTTGATGATCAATGCTTTAGCACAGTATAGCACAAGGAGAATTTCCCTCACTGTCCTTCCCTGTCCCTACAAACAAGGATTAGCACAGTAAAACACACTGACACTCTCCCTACCTATAGTTTTCTGTCCCTATAAAAAATGTTTTTTTAAAGATGGTTGATGATCAATGCTTTAGCACAGTATAGCACAAGGAGAATTTCCCTCACTGTCCTTCCCTGTCCCTACAAACAAGGATTAGCACAGTAAAACACACTGACACTCTCCCTACCTATAGTTTTCTGTCCCTATAAAAAATGTTTTTTTAAAGATGGTTGATGATCAATGCTTTAGCACAGTATAGCACAAGGAGAATTTCCCTCACTGTCCTTCCCTGTCCCTACAAACAAGGATTAGCACAGTAAAACACACTGACACTCTCCCTACCTATAGTTTTCTGTCCCTATAAAAAATGTTTTTTTAAAGATGGTTGATGATCAATGCTTTAGCACAGTATAGCACAAGGAGAATTTCCCTCACTGTCCTTCCCTGTCCCTACAAACAAGGATTAGCACAGTAAAACACACTGACACTCTCCCTACCTATAGTTTTCTGTCCCTATAAAAAATGTTTTTTTAAAGATGGTTGATGATCAATGCTTTAGCACAGTATAGCACAAGGAGAATTTCCCTCACTGTCCTTCCCTGTCCCTACAAACAAGGATTAGCACAGTAAAACACACTGACACTCTCCCTACCTATAGTTTTCTGTCCCTATAAAAAATGTTTTTTTAAAGATGGTTGATGATCAATGCTTTAGCACAGTATAGCACAAGGAGAATTTCCCTCACTGTCCTTCCCTGTCCCTACAAACAAGGATTAGCACAGTAAAACACACTGACACTCTCCCTACCTATAGTTTTCTGTCCCTATAAAAAATGTTTTTTTAAAGATGGTTGATGATCAATGCTTTAGCACAGTATAGCACAAGGAGAATTTCCCTCACTGTCCTTCCCTGTCCCTACAAACAAGGATTAGCACAGTAAAACACACTGACACTCTCCCTACCTATAGTTTTCTGTCCCTATAAAAAATGTTTTTTTAAAGATGGTTGATGATCAATGCTTTAGCACAGTATAGCACAAGGAGAATTTCCCTCACTGTCCTTCCCTGTCCCTACAAACAAGGATTAGCACAGTAAAACACACTGACACTCTCCCTACCTATAGTTTTCTGTCCCTATAAAAAATGTTTTTTTAAAGATGGTTGATGATCAATGCTTTAGCACAGTATAGCACAAGGAGAATTTCCCTCACTGTCCTTCCCTGTCCCTACAAACAAGGATTAGCACAGTAAAACACACTGACACTCTCCCTACCTATAGTTTTCTGTCCCTATAAAAAATGTTTTTTTAAAGATGGTTGATGATCAATGCTTTAGCACAGTATAGCACAAGGAGAATTTCCCTCACTGTCCTTCCCTGTCCCTACAAACAAGGATTAGCACAGTAAAACACACTGACACTCTCCCTACCTATAGTTTTCTGTCCCTATAAAAAATGTTTTTTTAAAGATGGTTGTTGATCAATGCTTTAGCACAGTATAGCACAAGGAGAATTTCCCTCACTGTCCTTCCCTGTCCCTACAAACAAGGATTAGCACAGTAAAGCACACTGACACTCTCCCTACCTATAGTTTTCTGTCCCTATAAAAAATGTTTTTTTAAAGATGGTTGATGATCAATGCTTTAGCACAGTATAGCACAAGGAGAATTTCCCTCACTGTCCTTCCCTGTCCCTACAAACAAGGATTAGCACAGTAAAACACACTGACACTCTCCCTACCTATAGTTTTCTGTCCCTATAAAAAATGTTTTTTTAAAGATGGTTGATGATCAATGCTTTAGCACAGTATAGCACAAGGAGAATTTCCCTCACTGTCCTTCCCTGTCCCTACAAACAAGGATTAGCACAGTAAAACACACTGACACTCTCCCTACCTATAGTTTTCTGTCCCTATAAAAAATGTTTTTTTAAAGATGGTTGATGATCAATGCTTTAGCACAGTATAGCACAAGGAGAATTTCCCTCACTGTCCTTCCCTGTCCCTACAAACAAGGATTAGCACAGTAAAACACACTGACACTCTCCCTACCTATAGTTTTCTGTCCCTATAAAAAATGTTTTTTTAAAGATGGTTGATGATCAATGCTTTAGCACAGTATAGCACAAGGAGAATTTCCCTCACTGTCCTTCCCTGTCCCTACAAACAAGGATTAGCACAGTAAAACACACTGACACTCTCCCTACCTATAGTTTTCTGTCCCTATAAAAAATGTTTTTTTAAAGATGGTTGATGATCAATGCTTTAGCACAGTATAGCACAAGGAGAATTTCCCTCACTGTCCTTCCCTGTCCCTACAAACAAGGATTAGCACAGTAAAACACACTGACACTCTCCCTACCTATAGTTTTCTGTCCCTATAAAAAATGTTTTTTTAAAGATGGTTGATGATCAATGCTTTAGCACAGTATAGCACAAGGAGAATTTCCCTCACTGTCCTTCCCTGTCCCTACAAACAAGGATTAGCACAGTAAAACACACTGACACTCTCCCTACCTATAGTTTTCTGTCCCTATAAAAAATGTTTTTTTAAAGATGGTTGTTGATCAATGCTTTAGCACAGTATAGCACAAGGAGAATTTCCCTCACTGTCCTTCCCTGTCCCTACAAACAAGGATTAGCACAGTAAAGCACACTGACACTCTCCCTACCTATAGTTTTCTGTCCCTATAAAAAATGTTTTTTTAAAGATGGTTGATGATCAATGCTTTAGCACAGTATAGCACAAGGAGAATTTCCCTCACTGTCCTTCCCTGTCCCTACAAACAAGGATTAGCACAGTAAAACACACTGACACTCTCCCTACCTATAGTTTTCTGTCCCTATAAAAAATGTTTTTTTAAAGATGGTTGATGATCAATGCTTTAGCACAGTATAGCACAAGGAGAATTTCCCTCACTGTCCTTCCCTGTCCCTACAAACAAGGATTAGCACAGTAAAACACACTGACACTCTCCCTACCTATAGTTTTCTGTCCCTATAAAAAATGTTTTTTTAAAGATGGTTGATGATCAATGCTTTAGCACAGTATAGCACAAGGAGAATTTCCCTCACTGTCCTTCCCTGTCCCTACAAACAAGGATTAGCACAGTAAAACACACTGACACTCTCCCTACCTATAGTTTTCTGTCCCTATAAAAAATGTTTTTTTAAAGATGGTTGATGATCAATGCTTTAGCACAGTATAGCACAAGGAGAATTTCCCTCACTGTCCTTCCCTGTCCCTACAAACAAGGATTAGCACAGTAAAACACACTGACACTCTCCCTACCTATAGTTTTCTGTCCCTATAAAAAATGTTTTTTTAAAGATGGTTGATGATCAATGCTTTAGCACAGTATAGCACAAGGAGAATTTCCCTCACTGTCCTTCCCTGTCCCTACAAACAAGGATTAGCACAGTAAAACACACTGACACTCTCCCTACCTATAGTTTTCTGTCCCTATAAAAAATGTTTTTTTAAAGATGGTTGATGATCAATGCTTTAGCACAGTATAGCACAAGGAGAATTTCCCTCACTGTCCTTCCCTGTCCCTACAAACAAGGATTAGCACAGTAAAACACACTGACACTCTCCCTACCTATAGTTTTCTGTCCCTATAAAAAATGTTTTTTTAAAGATGGTTGATGATCAATGCTTTAGCACAGTATAGCACAAGGAGAATTTCCCTCACTGTCCTTCCCTGTCCCTACAAACAAGGATTAGCACAGTAAAACACACTGACACTCTCCCTACCTATAGTTTTCTGTCCCTATAAAAAATGTTTTTTTAAAGATGGTTGATGATCAATGCTTTAGCACAGTATAGCACAAGGAGAATTTCCCTCACTGTCCTTCCCTGTCCCTACAAACAAGGATTAGCACAGTAAAACACACTGACACTCTCCCTACCTATAGTTTTCTGTCCCTATAAAAAATGTTTTTTTAAAGATGGTTGATGATCAATGCTTTAGCACAGTATAGCACAAGGAGAATTTCCCTCACTGTCCTTCCCTGTCCCTACAAACAAGGATTAGCACAGTAAAACACACTGACACTCTCCCTACCTATAGTTTTCTGTCCCTATAAAAAATGTTTTTTTAAAGATGGTTGATGATCAATGCTTTAGCACAGTATAGCACAAGGAGAATTTCCCTCACTGTCCTTCCCTGTCCCTACAAACAAGGATTAGCACAGTAAAACACACTGACACTCTCCCTACCTATAGTTTTCTGTCCCTATAAAAAATGTTTTTTTAAAGATGGTTGATGATCAATGCTTTAGCACAGTATAGCACAAGGAGAATTTCCCTCACTGTCCTTCCCTGTCCCTACAAACAAGGATTAGCACAGTAAAACACACTGACACTCTCCCTACCTATAGTTTTCTGTCCCTATAAAAAATGTTTTTTTAAAGATGGTTGATGATCAATGCTTTAGCACAGTATAGCACAAGGAGAATTTCCCTCACTGTCCTTCCCTGTCCCTACAAACAAGGATTAGCACAGTAAAACACACTGACACTCTCCCTACCTATAGTTTTCTGTCCCTATAAAAAATGTTTTTTTAAAGATGGTTGATGATCAATGCTTTAGCACAGTATAGCACAAGGAGAATTTCCCTCACTGTCCTTCCCTGTCCCTACAAACAAGGATTAGCACAGTAAAACACACTGACACTCTCCCTACCTATAGTTTTCTGTCCCTATAAAAAATGTTTTTTTAAAGATGGTTGATGATCAATGCTTTAGCACAGTATAGCACAAGGAGAATTTCCCTCACTGTCCTTCCCTGTCCCTACAAACAAGGATTAGCACAGTAAAACACACTGACACTCTCCCTACCTATAGTTTTCTGTCCCTATAAAAAATGTTTTTTTAAAGATGGTTGATGATCAATGCTTTAGCACAGTATAGCACAAGGAGAATTTCCCTCACTGTCCTTCCCTGTCCCTACAAACAAGGATTAGCACAGTAAAACACACTGACACTCTCCCTACCTATAGTTTTCTGTCCCTATAAAAAATGTTTTTTTAAAGATGGTTGATGATCAATGCTTTAGCACAGTATAGCACAAGGAGAATTTCCCTCACTGTCCTTCCCTGTCCCTACAAACAAGGATTAGCACAGTAAAACACACTGACACTCTCCCTACCTATAGTTTTCTGTCCCTATAAAAAATGTTTTTTTAAAGATGGTTGATGATCAATGCTTTAGCACAGTATAGCACAAGGAGAATTTCCCTCACTGTCCTTCCCTGTCCCTACAAACAAGGATTAGCACAGTAAAACACACTGACACTCTCCCTACCTATAGTTTTCTGTCCCTATAAAAAATGTTTTTTTAAAGATGGTTGATGATCAATGCTTTAGCACAGTATAGCACAAGGAGAATTTCCCTCACTGTCCTTCCCTGTCCCTACAAACAAGGATTAGCACAGTAAAACACACTGACACTCTCCCTACCTATAGTTTTCTGTCCCTATAAAAAATGTTTTTTTAAAGATGGTTGATGATCAATGCTTTAGCACAGTATAGCACAAGGAGAATTTCCCTCACTGTCCTTCCCTGTCCCTACAAACAAGGATTAGCACAGTAAAACACACTGACACTCTCCCTACCTATAGTTTTCTGTCCCTATAAAAAATGTTTTTTTAAAGATGGTTGATGATCAATGCTTTAGCACAGTATAGCACAAGGAGAATTTCCCTCACTGTCCTTCCCTGTCCCTACAAACAAGGATTAGCACAGTAAAACACACTGACACTCTCCCTACCTATAGTTTTCTGTCCCTATAAAAAATGTTTTTTTAAAGATGGTTGATGATCAATGCTTTAGCACAGTATAGCACAAGGAGAATTTCCCTCACTGTCCTTCCCTGTCCCTACAAACAAGGATTAGCACAGTAAAACACACTGACACTCTCCCTACCTATAGTTTTCTGTCCCTATAAAAAATGTTTTTTTTAAAGATGGTTGATGATCAATGCTTTAGCACAGTATAGCACAAGGAGAATTTCCCTCACTGTCCTTCCCTGTCCCTACAAACAAGGATTAGCACAGTAAAACACACTGACACTCTCCCTACCTATAGTTTTCTGTCCCTATAAAAAATGTTTTTTTAAAGATGGTTGATGATCAATGCTTTAGCACAGTATAGCACAAGGAGAATTTCCCTCACTGTCCTTCCCTGTCCCTACAAACAAGGATTAGCACAGTAAAACACACTGACACTCTCCCTACCTATAGTTTTCTGTCCCTATAAAAAATGTTTTTTTAAAGATGGTTGATGATCAATGCTTTAGCACAGTATAGCACAAGGAGAATTTCCCTCACTGTCCTTCCCTGTCCCTACAAACAAGGATTAGCACAGTAAAACACACTGACACTCTCCCTACCTATAGTTTTCTGTCCCTATAAAAAATGTTTTTTTAAAGATGGTTGATGATCAATGCTTTAGCACAGTATAGCACAAGGAGAATTTCCCTCACTGTCCTTCCCTGTCCCTACAAACAAGGATTAGCACAGTAAAACACACTGACACTCTCCCTACCTATAGTTTTCTGTCCCTATAAAAAATGTTTTTTTAAAGATGGTTGATGATCAATGCTTTAGCACAGTATAGCACAAGGAGAATTTCCCTCACTGTCCTTCCCTGTCCCTACAAACAAGGATTAGCACAGTAAAACACACTGACACTCTCCCTACCTATAGTTTTCTGTCCCTATAAAAAATGTTTTTTTAAAGATGGTTGATGATCAATGCTTTAGCACAGTATAGCACAAGGAGAATTTCCCTCACTGTCCTTCCCTGTCCCTACAAACAAGGATTAGCACAGTAAAACACACTGACACTCTCCCTACCTATAGTTTTCTGTCCCTATAAAAAATGTTTTTTTAAAGATGGTTGATGATCAATGCTTTAGCACAGTATAGCACAAGGAGAATTTCCCTCACTGTCCTTCCCTGTCCCTACAAACAAGGATTAGCACAGTAAAGCACACTGACACTCTCCCTACCTATAGTTTTCTGTCCCTATAAAAAATGTTTTTTTAAAGATGGTTGATGATCAATGCTTTAGCACAGTATAGCACAAGGAGAATTTCCCTCACTGTCCTTCCCTGTCCCTACAAACAAGGATTAGCACAGTAAAACACACTGACACTCTCCCTACCTATAGTTTTCTGTCCCTATAAAAAATGTTTTTTTAAAGATGGTTGATGATCAATGCTTTAGCACAGTATAGCACAAGGAGAATTTCCCTCACTGTCCTTCCCTGTCCCTACAAACAAGGATTAGCACAGTAAAACACACTGACACTCTCCCTACCTATAGTTTTCTGTCCCTATAAAAAATGTTTTTTTAAAGATGGTTGATGATCAATGCTTTAGCACAGTATAGCACAAGGAGAATTTCCCTCACTGTCCTTCCCTGTCCCTACAAACAAGGATTAGCACAGTAAAACACACTGACACTCTCCCTACCTATAGTTTTCTGTCCCTATAAAAAATGTTTTTTTAAAGATGGTTGATGATCAATGCTTTAGCACAGTATAGCACAAGGAGAATTTCCCTCACTGTCCTTCCCTGTCCCTACAAACAAGGATTAGCACAGTAAAACACACTGACACTCTCCCTACCTATAGTTTTCTGTCCCTATAAAAAATGTTTTTTTAAAGATGGTTGATGATCAATGCTTTAGCACAGTATAGCACAAGGAGAATTTCCCTCACTGTCCTTCCCTGTCCCTACAAACAAGGATTAGCACAGTAAAACACACTGACACTCTCCCTACCTATAGTTTTCTGTCCCTATAAAAAATGTTTTTTTAAAGATGGTTGATGATCAATGCTTTAGCACAGTATAGCACAAGGAGAATTTCCCTCACTGTCCTTCCCTGTCCCTACAAACAAGGATTAGCACAGTAAAACACACTGACACTCTCCCTACCTATAGTTTTCTGTCCCTATAAAAAATGTTTTTTTAAAGATGGTTGATGATCAATGCTTTAGCACAGTATAGCACAAGGAGAATTTCCCTCACTGTCCTTCCCTGTCCCTACAAACAAGGATTAGCACAGTAAAACACACTGACACTCTCCCTACCTATAGTTTTCTGTCCCTATAAAAAATGTTTTTTTAAAGATGGTTGATGATCAATGCTTTAGCACAGTATAGCACAAGGAGAATTTCCCTCACTGTCCTTCCCTGTCCCTACAAACAAGGATTAGCACAGTAAAACACACTGACACTCTCCCTACCTATAGTTTTCTGTCCCTATAAAAAATGTTTTTTTAAAGATGGTTGATGATCAATGCTTTAGCACAGTATAGCACAAGGAGAATTTCCCTCACTGTCCTTCCCTGTCCCTACAAACAAGGATTAGCACAGTAAAACACACTGACACTCTCCCTACCTATAGTTTTCTGTCCCTATAAAAAATGTTTTTTTAAAGATGGTTGATGATCAATGCTTTAGCACAGTATAGCACAAGGAGAATTTCCCTCACTGTCCTTCCCTGTCCCTACAAACAAGGATTAGCACAGTAAAACACACTGACACTCTCCCTACCTATAGTTTTCTGTCCCTATAAAAAATGTTTTTTTAAAGATGGTTGATGATCAATGCTTTAGCACAGTATAGCACAAGGAGAATTTCCCTCACTGTCCTTCCCTGTCCCTACAAACAAGGATTAGCACAGTAAAACACACTGACACTCTCCCTACCTATAGTTTTCTGTCCCTATAAAAAATGTTTTTTTAAAGATGGTTGATGATCAATGCTTTAGCACAGTATAGCACAAGGAGAATTTCCCTCACTGTCCTTCCCTGTCCCTACAAACAAGGATTAGCACAGTAAAACACACTGACACTCTCCCTACCTATAGTTTTCTGTCCCTATAAAAAATGTTTTTTTAAAGATGGTTGATGATCAATGCTTTAGCACAGTATAGCACAAGGAGAATTTCCCTCACTGTCCTTCCCTGTCCCTACAAACAAGGATTAGCACAGTAAAACACACTGACACTCTCCCTACCTATAGTTTTCTGTCCCTATAAAAAATGTTTTTTTAAAGATGGTTGATGATCAATGCTTTAGCACAGTATAGCACAAGGAGAATTTCCCTCACTGTCCTTCCCTGTCCCTACAAACAAGGATTAGCACAGTAAAACACACTGACACTCTCCCTACCTATAGTTTTCTGTCCCTATAAAAAATGTTTTTTTAAAGATGGTTGATGATCAATGCTTTAGCACAGTATAGCACAAGGAGAATTTCCCTCACTGTCCTTCCCTGTCCCTACAAACAAGGATTAGCACAGTAAAACACACTGACACTCTCCCTACCTATAGTTTTCTGTCCCTATAAAAAATGTTTTTTTAAAGATGGTTGATGATCAATGCTTTAGCACAGTATAGCACAAGGAGAATTTCCCTCACTGTCCTTCCCCTGTCCCTACAAACAAGGATTAGCACAGTAAAACACACTGACACTCTCCCTACCTATAGTTTTCTGTCCCTATAAAAAATGTTTTTTTAAAGATGGTTGATGATCAATGCTTTAGCACAGTATAGCACAAGGAGAATTTCCCTCACTGTCCTTCCCTGTCCCTACAAACAAGGATTAGCACAGTAAAACACACTGACACTCTCCCTACCTATAGTTTTCTGTCCCTATAAAAAATGTTTTTTTAAAGATGGTTGATGATCAATGCTTTAGCACAGTATAGCACAAGGAGAATTTCCCTCACTGTCCTTCCCTGTCCCTACAAACAAGGATTAGCACAGTAAAACACACTGACACTCTCCCTACCTATAGTTTTCTGTCCCTATAAAAAATGTTTTTTTAAAGATGGTTGATGATCAATGCTTTAGCACAGTATAGCACAAGGAGAATTTCCCTCACTGTCCTTCCCTGTCCCTACAAACAAGGATTAGCACAGTAAAACACACTGACACTCTCCCTACCTATAGTTTTCTGTCCCTATAAAAAATGTTTTTTTAAAGATGGTTGATGATCAATGCTTTAGCACAGTATAGCACAAGGAGAATTTCCCTCACTGTCCTTCCCTGTCCCTACAAACAAGGATTAGCACAGTAAAACACACTGACACTCTCCCTACCTATAGTTTTCTGTCCCTATAAAAAATGTTTTTTTAAAGATGGTTGATGATCAATGCTTTAGCACAGTATAGCACAAGGAGAATTTCCCTCACTGTCCTTCCCTGTCCCTACAAACAAGGATTAGCACAGTAAAACACACTGACACTCTCCCTACCTATAGTTTTCTGTCCCTATAAAAAATGTTTTTTTAAAGATGGTTGATGATCAATGCTTTAGCACAGTATAGCACAAGGAGAATTTCCCTCACTGTCCTTCCCCTGTCCCTACAAACAAGGATTAGCACAGTAAAACACACTGACACTCTCCCTACCTATAGTTTTCTGTCCCTATAAAAAATGTTTTTTTTAAAGATGGTTGATGATCAATGCTTTAGCACAGTATAGCACAAGGAGAATTTCCCTCACTGTCCTTCCCTGTCCCTACAAACAAGGATTAGCACAGTAAAACACACTGACACTCTCCCTACCTATAGTTTTCTGTCCCTATAAAAAATGTTTTTTTAAAGATGGTTGATGATCAATGCTTTAGCACAGTATAGCACAAGGAGAATTTCCCTCACTGTCCTTCCCTGTCCCTACAAACAAGGATTAGCACAGTAAAACACACTGACACTCTCCCTACCTATAGTTTTCTGTCCCTATAAAAAATGTTTTTTTAAAGATGGTTGATGATCAATGCTTTAGCACAGTATAGCACAAGGAGAATTTCCCTCACTGTCCTTCCCTGTCCCTACAAACAAGGATTAGCACAGTAAAACACACTGACACTCTCCCTACCTATAGTTTTCTGTCCCTATAAAAAATGTTTTTTTAAAGATGGTTGATGATCAATGCTTTAGCACAGTATAGCACAAGGAGAATTTCCCTCACTGTCCTTCCCTGTCCCTACAAACAAGGATTAGCACAGTAAAACACACTGACACTCTCCCTACCTATAGTTTTCTGTCCCTATAAAAAATGTTTTTTTAAAGATGGTTGATGATCAATGCTTTAGCACAGTATAGCACAAGGAGAATTTCCCTCACTGTCCTTCCCTGTCCCTACAAACAAGGATTAGCACAGTAAAACACACTGACACTCTCCCTACCTATAGTTTTCTGTCCCTATAAAAAATGTTTTTTTAAAGATGGTTGATGATCAATGCTTTAGCACAGTATAGCACAAGGAGAATTTCCCTCACTGTCCTTCCCTGTCCCTACAAACAAGGATTAGCACAGTAAAACACACTGACACTCTCCCTACCTATAGTTTTCTGTCCCTATAAAAAATGTTTTTTTAAAGATGGTTGATGATCAATGCTTTAGCACAGTATAGCACAAGGAGAATTTCCCTCACTGTCCTTCCCTGTCCCTACAAACAAGGATTAGCACAGTAAAACACACTGACACTCTCCCTACCTATAGTTTTCTGTCCCTATAAAAAATGTTTTTTTAAAGATGGTTGATGATCAATGCTTTAGCACAGTATAGCACAAGGAGAATTTCCCTCACTGTCCTTCCCTGTCCCTACAAACAAGGATTAGCACAGTAAAACACACTGACACTCTCCCTACCTATAGTTTTCTGTCCCTATAAAAAATGTTTTTTAAAGATGGTTGATGATCAATGCTTTAGCACAGTATAGCACAAGGAGAATTTCCCTCACTGTCCTTCCCTGTCCCTACAAACAAGGATTAGCACAGTAAAACACACTGACACTCTCCCTACCTATAGTTTTCTGTCCCTATAAAAAATGTTTTTTTAAAGATGGTTGATGATCAATGCTTTAGCACAGTATAGCACAAGGAGAATTTCCCTCACTGTCCTTCCCTGTCCCTACAAACAAGGATTAGCACAGTAAAACACACTGACACTCTCCCTACCTATAGTTTTCTGTCCCTATAAAAAATGTTTTTTTAAAGATGGTTGATGATCAATGCTTTAGCACAGTATAGCACAAGGAGAATTTCCCTCACTGTCCTTCCCTGTCCCTACAAACAAGGATTAGCACAGTAAAACACACTGACACTCTCCCTACCTATAGTTTTCTGTCCCTATAAAAAATGTTTTTTTAAAGATGGTTGATGATCAATGCTTTAGCACAGTATAGCACAAGGAGAATTTCCCTCACTGTCCTTCCCTGTCCCTACAAACAAGGATTAGCACAGTAAAACACACTGACACTCTCCCTACCTATAGTTTTCTGTCCCTATAAAAAATGTTTTTTTAAAGATGGTTGATGATCAATGCTTTAGCACAGTATAGCACAAGGAGAATTTCCCTCACTGTCCTTCCCTGTCCCTACAAACAAGGATTAGCACAGTAAAACACACTGACACTCTCCCTACCTATAGTTTTCTGTCCCTATAAAAAATGTTTTTTTAAAGATGGTTGATGATCAATGCTTTAGCACAGAGCACAAGGAGAATTTCCCTCACTGTCCTTCCCTGTCCCTACAAACAAGGATTAGCACAGTAAAACACACTGACACTCTCCCTACCTATAGTTTTCTGTCCCTATAAAAAATGTTTTTTTAAAGATGGTTGATGATCAATGCTTTAGCACAGTATAGCACAAGGAGAATTTCCCTCACTGTCCTTCCCTGTCCCTACAAACAAGGATTAGCACAGTAAAACACACTGACACTCTCCCTACCTATAGTTTTCTGTCCCTATAAAAAATGTTTTTTTAAAGATGGTTGATGATCAATGCTTTAGCACAGTATAGCACAAGGAGAATTTCCCTCACTGTCCTTCCCTGTCCCTACAAACAAGGATTAGCACAGTAAAACACACTGACACTCTCCCTACCTATAGTTTTCTGTCCCTATAAAAAATGTTTTTTTAAAGATGGTTGATGATCAATGCTTTAGCACAGTATAGCACAAGGAGAATTTCCCTCACTGTCCTTCCCTGTCCCTACAAACAAGGATTAGCACAGTAAAACACACTGACACTCTCCCTACCTATAGTTTTCTGTCCCTATAAAAAATGTTTTTTTAAAGATGGTTGATGATCAATGCTTTAGCACAGTATAGCACAAGGAGAATTTCCCTCACTGTCCTTCCCTGTCCCTACAAACAAGGATTAGCACAGTAAAACACACTGACACTCTCCCTACCTATAGTTTTCTGTCCCTATAAAAAATGTTTTTTTAAAGATGGTTGATGATCAATGCTTTAGCACAGTATAGCACAAGGAGAATTTCCCTCACTGTCCTTCCCTGTCCCTACAAACAAGGATTAGCACAGTAAAACACACTGACACTCTCCCTACCTATAGTTTTCTGTCCCTATAAAAAATGTTTTTTTAAAGATGGTTGATGATCAATGCTTTAGCACAGTATAGCACAAGGAGAATTTCCCTCACTGTCCTTCCCTGTCCCTACAAACAAGGATTAGCACAGTAAAACACACTGACACTCTCCCTACCTATAGTTTTCTGTCCCTATAAAAAATGTTTTTTTAAAGATGGTTGTTGATCAATGCTTTAGCACAGTATAGCACAAGGAGAATTTCCCTCACTGTCCTTCCCTGTCCCTACAAACAAGGATTAGCACAGTAAAACACACTGACACTCTCCCTACCTATAGTTTTCTGTCCCTATAAAAAATGTTTTTTTAAAGATGGTTGATGATCAATGCTTTAGCACAGTATAGCACAAGGAGAATTTCCCTCACTGTCCTTCCCTGTCCCTACAAACAAGGATTAGCACAGTAAAACACACTGACACTCTCCCTACCTATAGTTTTCTGTCCCTATAAAAAATGTTTTTTTAAAGATGGTTGATGATCAATGCTTTAGCACAGTATAGCACAAGGAGAATTTCCCTCACTGTCCTTCCCTGTCCCTACAAACAAGGATTAGCACAGTAAAACACACTGACACTCTCCCTACCTATAGTTTTCTGTCCCTATAAAAAATGTTTTTCTAAAGATGGTTGATGATCAATGCTTTAGCACAGTATAGCACAAGGAGAATTTCCCTCACTGTCCTTCCCTGTCCCTACAAACAAGGATTAGCACAGTAAAACACACTGACACTCTCCCTACCTATAGTTTTCTGTCCCTATAAAAAATGTTTTTTTAAAGATGGTTGATGATCAATGCTTTAGCACAGTATAGCACAAGGAGAATTTCCCTCACTGTCCTTCCCTGTCCCTACAAACAAGGATTAGCACAGTAAAACACACTGACACTCTCCCTACCTATAGTTTTCTGTCCCTATAAAAAATGTTTTTTTAAAGATGGTTGATGATCAATGCTTTAGCACAGTATAGCACAAGGAGAATTTCCCTCACTGTCCTTCCCTGTCCCTACAAACAAGGATTAGCACAGTAAAACACACTGACACTCTCCCTACCTATAGTTTTCTGTCCCTATAAAAAATGTTTTTTTAAAGATGGTTGATGATCAATGCTTTAGCACAGTATAGCACAAGGAGAATTTCCCTCACTGTCCTTCCCTGTCCCTACAAACAAGGATTAGCACAGTAAAACACACTGACACTCTCCCTACCTATAGTTTTCTGTCCCTATAAAAAATGTTTTTTTAAAGATGGTTGATGATCAATGCTTTAGCACAGTATAGCACAAGGAGAATTTCCCTCACTGTCCTTCCCTGTCCCTACAAACAAGGATTAGCACAGTAAAACACACTGACACTCTCCCTACCTATAGTTTTCTGTCCCTATAAAAAATGTTTTTTTAAAGATGGTTGATGATCAATGCTTTAGCACAGTATAGCACAAGGAGAATTTCCCTCACTGTCCTTCCCTGTCCCTACAAACAAGGATTAGCACAGTAAAACACACTGACACTCTCCCTACCTATAGTTTTCTGTCCCTATAAAAAATGTTTTTTTAAAGATGGTTGATGATCAATGCTTTAGCACAGTATAGCACAAGGAGAATTTCCCTCACTGTCCTTCCCTGTCCCTACAAACAAGGATTAGCACAGTAAAACACACTGACACTCTCCCTACCTATAGTTTTCTGTCCCTATAAAAAATGTTTTTTTAAAGATGGTTGATGATCAATGCTTTAGCACAGTATAGCACAAGGAGAATTTCCCTCACTGTCCTTCCCTGTCCCTACAAACAAGGATTAGCACAGTAAAACACACTGACACTCTCCCTACCTATAGTTTTCTGTCCCTATAAAAAATGTTTTTTTAAAGATGGTTGATGATCAATGCTTTAGCACAGTATAGCACAAGGAGAATTTCCCTCACTGTCCTTCCCTGTCCCTACAAACAAGGATTAGCACAGTAAAACACACTGACACTCTCCCTACCTATAGTTTTCTGTCCCTATAAAAAATGTTTTTTTAAAGATGGTTGATGATCAATGCTTTAGCACAGTATAGCACAAGGAGAATTTCCCTCACTGTCCTTCCCTGTCCCTACAAACAAGGATTAGCACAGTAAAACACACTGACACTCTCCCTACCTATAGTTTTCTGTCCCTATAAAAAATGTTTTTTTAAAGATGGTTGATGATCAATGCTTTAGCACAGTATAGCACAAGGAGAATTTCCCTCACTGTCCTTCCCTGTCCCTACAAACAAGGATTAGCACAGTAAAACACACTGACACTCTCCCTACCTATAGTTTTCTGTCCCTATAAAAAATGTTTTTTTAAAGATGGTTGATGATCAATGCTTTAGCACAGTATAGCACAAGGAGAATTTCCCTCACTGTCCTTCCCTGTCCCTACAAACAAGGATTAGCACAGTAAAACACACTGACACTCTCCCTACCTATAGTTTTCTGTCCCTATAAAAAATGTTTTTTTAAAGATGGTTGATGATCAATGCTTTAGCACAGTATAGCACAAGGAGAATTTCCCTCACTGTCCTTCCCTGTCCCTACAAACAAGGATTAGCACAGTAAAACACACTGACACTCTCCCTACCTATAGTTTTCTGTCCCTATAAAAAATGTTTTTTTAAAGATGGTTGATGATCAATGCTTTAGCACAGTATAGCACAAGGTGAATTTCCCTCACTGTCCTTCCCTGTCCCTACAAACAAGGATTAGCACAGTAAAACACACTGACACTCTCCCTACCTATAGTTTTCTGTCCCTATAAAAAATGTTTTTTTAAAGATGGTTGATGATCAATGCTTTAGCACAGTATAGCACAAGGAGAATTTCCCTCACTGTCCTTCCCTGTCCCTACAAACAAGGATTAGCACAGTAAAACACACTGACACTCTCCCTACCTATAGTTTTCTGTCCCTATAAAAAATGTTTTTTTAAAGATGGTTGATGATCAATGCTTTAGCACAGTATAGCACAAGGAGAATTTCCCTCACTGTCCTTCCCTGTCCCTACAAACAAGGATTAGCACAGTAAAACACACTGACACTCTCCCTACCTATCCTTCTCTTTCCCTAAACTAAAGGAATCCAGGTTAAGCAAGAAAAAAAATGTCACTGTCCCTGCTTATGCTTCTCTTTCCCTGCTCCGGAACACACTACACTAGGCCGCCGTGCTGGCGGCCTTTTATAGTGTGGGGCATGTACTAAACACCCTCAGCAATAATTGGCCACAGGCATCCTGCCTGTGGCCAATCATTGCTCTCCTCGCTGCCGGCGCTGTGATTGGCCAAGCATGCGGGGTCACAGTGCATGTTTGGCCAATCACAGCGCCTGGATGACACTGCAATGGCGTAGTGCATTGTGGGCCGCGAATTAGGCGCGAACGGCCCAAATCGTTCGTTGTTCGGCGAACGATCGAACAGCCGATGTTCGAGTCGAACGTATGTTCGACTCGAATACCGAGCTCATCCCTAATCTTGACTTCAAAACACAAACAAAAGGTGAGTTTTTTTTCCTGTCTGTTTTCTCACCTACAGATCGCTTGTAAACTTGCAAGCAGAATAAGAAAAAAACAAACAAAGACTCAGCTTACAAGGTTGATTGACAAGGCCTTATGGACAGTGTTTCAAGATATTGTAGGAAATCCAGAGAGGACTTTCAGGTTGTGATGAAAAGCGTAAACGTTTACGTACGTGAAGATTTCTGCCGAGGGAGTTCAGTTCCTACAAAAGGTGAGGAAAAGTCTCACAGAAGAAGTGTTAAAAATGGGCACTAAGAGTTCACGTTAAAAAAGGCCACCATTGTAGATACAACAGGCAGATGTACTCTTTGGGTGAGCTAATATGAAAAGTCGGATTTTGATGTTTTGGACGGTCCAAGGATGAAGGCAAACACTGACACATCTCATTCCTTCAGCAAACACAGAAGGAGAAAGACATTTTCAATACACACGCATCTTTACTAGGGATGAGCTCGGTGTTCGAGTCGAACATACGTTCGACTCGAACATCGGCTGTTCGATGAAGATCGAACGATTTGGGCCGTTCGCGCCTAATTCGAGTGACGCGAACGGCCCACAATGCACTACGCCATCGCAGTGTCATCCAGGCGCTGTGATTGGCCAAGCATGCACTGTGACCCCGCATGCTTGGCCAATCACAGCGCCGGCAGCGAGGAGAGCAATGATTGGCCACAGGCAGGATGCCTGTGGCCAATTATTGCTGAGGGTGTTTAGTACACGCCCCACACTATAAAAGGCCGCCAGCACGGCGGCCTAGTGTAGTGTGTTCCGGAGCAGGGAAAGAGAAGCATAGGCAGGGACAGTGACATTTATTTTTTCTTGCTTAACCTGGATTCCTTTAGTTTAGGGAAAGAGAAGGATAGGTAGGGAGAGTGTCAGTGTGTTTTACTGTGCGAATCCTTGTTTCTAGGGACAGGGAAGGACAGTGAGGGAAATTCTCCTTGTGCTATAGTGTGCTTTAAAAAAACATTTTTTCTAGGGACAGAAAACTATAGGTAGGGAGAGTGTCAGTGTGTTTTACTGTGCAAATCCTTGTTTCTAGGGACAGGGAAGGACAGTGAGTGAAATTCTCCTTGTGCTATAGTGTGCTTTAAAAAAACATTTTTTCTAGGGACAGAAAACTATAGGTAGGAAGAGTGTCAGTTTCTTTCACTGTGATAATCCTTGTTTCTAGGGACAGGGAAGGACAGTGAGGGAAATTCTCCTTGTGCTATAGTGTGCTTTAAAAAAACATTTTTTCTAGGGACAGAAAACTATAGGTAGGAAGAGTGTCAGTTTCTTTCACTGTGATAATCCTTGTTTCTAGGGACAGGGAAGGACAGTGAGGGAAATTCTCCTTGTGCTATAGTGTGCTTTAAAAAAACATTTTTTTCTAGGGACAGAAAACTATGGGTAGGGAGAGTGTCAGTGTGTTTTACTGTGCGAATCCTTGTTTCTAGGGACAGGGAAGGACAGTGAGGGAAATTCTCCTTGTGCTATAGTGTGCTTTAAAAAAACATTTTTTCTAGGGACAGAAAACTATAGGTAGGAAGAGTGTCAGTTTCTTTCACTGTGATAATCCTTGTTTCTAGGGACAGGGAAGGACAGTGAGGGAAATTCTCCTTGTGCTATAGTGTGCTTTAAAAAAACATTTCTAGGGACAGGGAAGGACAGTGAGGGAAATTCTCCTTGTGCTATAGTGTGCTTTAAAAAAACATTTTTTCTAGGGACAGAAAACTATAGGTAGGAAGAGTGTCAGTTTCTTTCACTGTGATAATCCTTGTTTCTAGGGACAGGGAAGGACAGTGAGGGAAATTCTCCTTGTGCTATAGTGTGCTTTAAAAAAAACATTTTTTCTAGGGACAGAAAACTATAGGTAGGAAGAGTGTCAGTTTCTTTCACTGTGATAATCCTTGTTTCTAGGGACAGGGAAGGACAGTGAGGGAAATTCTCCTTGTGCTATAGTGTGCTAAAGCATTCCTCATCAACCATCTTTGAAATCCTTGTTTTTTGGACAGTCAGGGAAATTGTCGTTGTGCTATTCTGTGCAAAAGCAATCATCCTCAACCATATTTAGAAATCCTTAAGTAAAGGGACAGAGAAGGACACCTGAAGGTAGCCCTTATTGCTTTTTTCCCATCTCCCTGCAGGCCATCTATTAGAATGTCTGGAAGGCAAACAAGGAGAGGCAGACAGTCAGGAGGCAATAAAAGAGGGCAAGCAGGCTCTGTGTCTGGGGGCAACAGTGCTGGTCGTGGACGCGGTGCATTGTCATCAGCACATGGCCATGGGACACGCTTGTCCTTCTTTTCGGCAGCTGGACATGTTGAGCCACATCATGCCGAAGACTTGGTAGAGTGGATGACCAAGCCCTCCTCCTCCTCCTCATCCTCTCTCATCAGGCTCAGGGTACTGGCAAAGCAGCTGCCAAAGCGTCCTCTTCCCTGGTATCAATGTCAGACTCATCATCAGTCACTCCTTCCCTAGACCCACCATGTCCTCCTCCTGAGGAGTCCCCCGAACTGTTTGAGCACAGTGTTGGGTACATGCTCCAGGAGGATGCCCAGCATTTTGAAGGGTCTGATGATGAAACCCAGCTACAGGAAGGCAGTAGCGTGAGAGCAGACAGAGGGGATGCTCAAGAAGGACACCAATCTGGCAGTCATGTTCCAGCAGCTGCAGCATACTGCCAGATTGGCTCCAGTGATGAGGAGGGAGGGGATGATGAGGTCGCTGACTCCACGTGGGTGCCTAATAGGAGAGAGGAGGAGGAGGAGGATGAGGAGGAGGCACATCTCCAACGAGGCAGGATGCCCTTTGGTGGCCAGCGTAAGGGCAGTACACCGACGGAATCACACCGCAGAGCTCCGCCTGTGCAGGGCGCTGCCTCTGCCCGTCATTCAAAAAGTTCTTTGGTGTGGGCCTTTTTTGAGGCTAGTGCATCAGATCGCACAGCTGCTGTTTGCAACATATGTCTCAAGCGTATATCGCATGGCCAAAACATCAGCCGCTTGGGTACCACATGCCTGACCAGACATATGTTGACCTGCCATGCAGCTCGTTGGCAAGCCTACCTCAAAGACCCACACCAAAGAACAAAGCGGACCTCTCCTTGCACCGCATCAGCTGGGATCTCCAACCCCACTATAACTTCAGTCCTCTCTGAAACATGCACTGAGAGGAATGAAGGTGTAGAATTAGGTGTGTCACAGCCAAGTACTTGTGGCCACTCTGCTAGCAGTACACCGACGTCCGATTCTAGCAGGCAAATTTCCCTGCCCCAGCTGCTGGACCGTCGAAAGAAGTTCACTCCCAGCCATCCACATGCCCAGCGGTTGAATGCTAGCTTGGCTAAATTGCTAGCGCTTCAACTGCTGCCTTTTCAGTTGGTAGACTCGGCCCCCTTCCGTGAGTTTGTGCAATGTGCGGTTCCTCAGTGGCAGGTTCCCAAACGCCACTTTTTCTCACGGAAGGCTATTCCGGCTCTCTACCGGCATGTGGAAGGCAATGTCTTGGCCTCGCTGGACAGGGCGGTCAGCGGTAAGGTGCATATTATCGCTGACTCATGGTCCAGCAGGCATGGACAGGGACGTTACCTTTCTTTCACGGCCCATTGGGTCACTCTTTTGGCAGCTGGGAAGGATGCAGGACAAGGTGCAGTAGTGTTGGAGGTTGTTCCACCGCCACGCCTCCAAAATGCTACTACTGGTTGTGACACACCTCTCTCCTCCACCCCCTCCTCTTCTTCTTCCTCCATGGCCTCTTCCTGTGGTTTGTCCTCGGAACCAGCGGTGCTCCGTAGGCGTTCAAGGGGCTACGCAAGTACGCAGGCAAAAAGATGCCATGCCGTGCTTGCGCTGGTGTGTTTGGGGGACAGAAGCCACACTGGGGCAGAGGTCCTGTCTGCTCTGCAGGGCCAGGCCGAGAGGTGGTTGACGCCACGCCAGCTTAAGCCAGGAATGGTGGTTTGCGACAATGGCACCAACCTTCTCTCCGCCCTCCGACAGGGACAACTGACCCATGTGCCCTGTGTGGCTCACGTCCTTAACCTGGTGGTGCAGCGGTTCTTGGGCAGGTACCCGGGCTTACAGGATGTCCTGAGGCAGGCCAGGAAAGTCTGTGTGCATTTCCGCAGATCTTATAATGCCAGTGCTCGCCTGGCTGAGCTGCAAAAGGAGTTGAACCTGCCCAAGAACCGCCTTATATGTGACATGCCCACCAGGTGGAACTCAACGTTGGCCATGCTGCAGCGGCTGCACACGCAGCAGAGGGCCATCAATGAGTACCTGTGTGACTACGGCACCAGGACAGGGTCAGGGGAGCTTGGTTTTTTTTCTCCACGCCAGTGGGGCATGATCAGGGATGCATGCACTGTCCTGGCACCATTTGAGGAGGCCACAAGGATGGTGAGCAGTGACAGTGCATGCATCAGTGACACTGTACCTCTTGTCCACCTGTTGGAGCACACGCTGCGTGGAATAATGGACAGGGCACTTGAGGCAGAACAGAGGCAGGAAGAGGAGGACTTCCTTGCCTCTCAAGGCCCCCTTTACCCAGACAGTGTTCCTTCTGTCCCACCCATCGCACAGGAAGAGGAGGAGGAGGAGGAGGAGGAGGAGGAGGATTGTGTCAGCATGGAGGTGGAGGCTGGCACTCAGCATCATCAGCAGCAGTCTTTTAGGGATGATTTACAGTCCCAAGAAACCAGTGGACTTGTACGTGGCTGGGAGGAGGTGGCTGCGGATCATGTCGTCCTTAGTGACCCAGAGGACTCCGGAGCGAATGCCTCAGCAAACCTACGCTGCATGGCCTCCCTGATCCTGCAAAGTCTGCGGAAGGATCCTCGTATTCTTCGGATCAAGGAGAGGGACCATTACTGGCTGGCCACTCTCCTTGATCCACGGTACAAGGGTAAGGTTGCGGACCTTATGTTACCGTCGCAGAGGGAGCAGAGGATGAGACAACTCCGGGAGGCCTTGCAGAAAGGTCTGTGCAACGCGTTCCCAGAGACTGGGAGGTTACAAACTCCTGGTCCTGGACAACGAGTTGCTGAGGCTTCAGCCAGTCAAAGAAGGAGCGGTGGGGAAGGTGGCCGTCTGACCGATGCGTTCAGACAATTCTTTAGTCCGCAGCCCCAAAGTATGATCGGTTCCAGCAACCATCGCCAGCGTCTGATAAACATGGTGCAGGAATATCTAGGGGCAAGGTCAGACTTGGACACCTTCCCCACCGAAAATCCTCTGGCTTACTGGGTCTTGAGGATGGATCACTGGCCAGAGCTTGCACAGTATGCAATTGAGCTACTGGCCTGTCCTGCATCCAGCGTTCTTTCGGAACGCACATTCAGTGCTGCTGGAGGATTTGTCACGGATCACAGGGTGCGCCTGTCCACCGACTCGGTTGATCGACTGACTTTCATCAAGATGAACCAGTCTTGGATCACCACCAGCTACCACACACCTGATGCTGATATAACAGACTAATTGATTTTAACATGTCACATCCCTTCAAGACTGATGCTGATGCTGAGTGCCTGTGCTGTTATGTTGACTGGCTATCCTCCTCCTCCGAGTCCTCAATGATACGATTGATGATGACAGCTTGGAAGATCATTTTTGTTTATGGGTGCCGCCACCAGTGGCTAAGGCCCAATTTTTCAGCCCCTGTTTTACAGGGGCGTGTAATTACAATTTTTTTAGCAATAATTTGCCATAGGGCTCATTGCTGTGCTCCAAGTACAGTATCTGTGAGGGGTTGGAGTGTTGTGGCACCAGTGCCTAAGGCCCAATTTTTCAGCCCCTGTTTAACAGGGGCGTGTCATTACAATTTTTGAAGCAATACTTTGCAACAGGGCTAATTGCTGTGCTCCAAGTACAGTATCTGTGAGGGGTTGTAGTGTTGTGCCACCAGTGCCTAAGGCCCAATTTTTCAGCCCCTGTTCAACAGGGGCATGTAATTACAATTCTTGATCTAATAATTCACAGCAGGGCCCATTGCTGCACCCACCAAGAGTAACTCTGAGGGCTTACAGTGTTGTGGCAACGCCACCACCACCACCACCACGAAAGGCCCAATTTTTCAGCCCCTGTTCAAAAGGGGCATGTAATTACAATTCTTGATCTAATAATTCACAGCAGGGCCCATTCCTGCACCCACCAAGAGTAACTCTGAGGGCTTACAGTGTTGTGGCAAAGCCACCACCACCACCACCACGAAAGGCCCAATTTTTCAGCCCCTGTTCAAAAGGGGCATGTAATTACAATTCTTGATCTAATAATTCACAGCAGGGCCCATTCCTGCACCCACCAAGAGTAACTCTGAGGGCTTACAGTGTTGTGGCAACACCACCACCACCACCACCACCACGAAAGGCCCAATTTTTCAGCCCCTGTTCAACAGGGGCATGCAATTACAATTCTTGATCTAATAATTCACAGCAGGGCCCATTGCTGCACCCACCAAGAGTAACTGTCAGGGCTTACAGTGTTGTGGCACCAGCACCACCATCAAAGGCCCAATTTTTACTACCACTGTTCAACAATTATATGTAATTAAAATTCCTGATATAATAGTTGACAGCAGGGCGTTCCAGCACCAACCAAGAGTAACTGTGAGTGCTTACAGTGTTGTGCCAACACCAACAACTAAGGGGCCTATTTCTGCAGAGTATATACGGCAGGTCCCTACTTTCAAACATCCAACTTACAAACGACTCCTACTTGCAAACGCAAGAAGACAACAGGAAGTGAGAGGAAATCTACCCCTTGGAAGGAAAATTCTCTCCTGTAAGAATTAATATGGGAGAAAGGTGTCTCCTCTGTACTGATGCTTTATCAGCAATCCTTGTTTCAAGAAAAACACCACATTTCAAAAACAGTTGTCATTGGGACGGAAAGTGAGGTGAAATGCTCTGAACAGGGGCACAGACAGCAAAACAAATGTTACAGGGGTGATAACCCTTACCTATGTTTTCCAAAAAGTTTAAAAATAGATTTTTGGGCTGGAGCTACACTTAAACAATGTACCTGTTCAAAATTACAAACAGATTCTACATAAGAACAAACCTACAGTCCCTGTCTTGTATGTACCGCCTGTATACGGCTGTTCAGAGTATATAGGGCCTTTTTTATTTTATGTGCGGGGTTCCCCTTAATATCCATACAAGACCCAAAGGGGCTGGTAATGGGCTGGGGTAGGGGGGGGTCATGGGGTAGCTATGCCATTTTTCTTAAAGATTTTCATCCATATTACCGGGACCAGACATTACATTAAAGCCGCAAGCAGTTTTAAATGGCTTTTTTTTCCTTTAGAAGTGTCATTTTGTGCAGGGACAGTTCTAAACACGGGAAACACGTGGCACTTCACAGGCATACTTTAGACACCCCCCAGGTACGATATTTAAAGGAATATTTGACTTTTTTTTTTCACTTTATGCATCATTAAAATGACTGCTCCCGAAAAACGACCGTTTTTAAAACTTCTTTTTGCATTGATACATGTCCCCTGGTGCACAACCCGGGTTCCCAAACCCTTTTTAGGACAATAACATGCATAATAGTTGTTATAATTAGCACTTTAGAATTCGAACGTTCGCATCCATTGTATTTAATAGGGTTCTAATGTTCGTACGAACTTTCGGTCCGTTCGCGGGTTCTGGTGCGAACCGAACCCGGGGGTGTTCGGCTCATCACTAATCTTTACATTGTGTTTACTTAGGCCTATTTACAGCCTACAGAAACATTACATTTACACGAGTCAAAGGAACAAGGCAAAAGCTACAAGAAAACTATTCTTCAAAGAAAAGGACAGTATTCTTCCAAGAAAAAGCAACGAATAAAAGCAATGAACAAAGACAAAACAAATGAAAAGAAACGAACAACAGACAAAGCTAAAGGACATTATTCATCTCTTGTTTTTTTTTAAGTGTACACAGGACAATCATTCTAAACAAGGGGTAAATATGTTTGTTTATTTAAGTGAGTGGATAACATGGGATGGTTAACATCTCAAAGCTCAGAAGTATGTCCCTGTACTATCGGGAATTGATATATTGGCATGTAGCAGTAGTTGGGTAATTAATTAATTAATACCAGAGTGTAAAGAAGTTCTTTAATAAGGAAACTAAGTTTAACGCTGCATGAAAATGTTTATGAATATTTAAAGCCCTAAACAACAGAAAATGTGTTATTACAAAATGTGGTCATTCAAAGCACAAGCAAGGGGCAGAACTAAGTTTTAAGAAAAACTATTGATTAAGATAATGGAAAACATGGTATTTAGTGTTCAACAAAAATACTACAGTTTTGGTTGCAGGAAATATTAAGTTAAGGATTGAGCAATTTTTACAAAGATTCCAAACTAGGATTTGGTTATTAAAAAGAAAAGAAGTAGATTGTTCTAATTTACTTAAGGCTACCCAGGAAAAATATTAAAATATTAAAGTTTTGTTCAAAAAAAAAAATTGTAAAAAAACTATTGTTAAAAGTTTTTGTAATTGAGTGTTTCTGATAAAAGTAAAGACTTTGGTTGAGGGAGTAACTTTTCTCGGGGAAATGGCCAATCACAGTTCATGGGCAGGAACCAATCTGTGAGTTTCACGAGATTGTCCTCTAAACAATTTTTTGTCATTACTATAGTCAGGAACGTCATATAACCTAGTGTACATGATTTTTAGCAGATGTACAAACCAAATATGTTTAAAAAAATGGTAAAAATTGGTTAAAAATGATAAAAACGATAAAATTAAATTGTTACCGGATTGTACTGTGAAGGGGAGATGCGAGGCATGGTGGCTGGGACTGACATGTGGCAGATCTTTCTCTGGAGAGCTTGACATGTAAAGGAATGTACTGTGACAGTGTCAACAGAGAAATGCAGTTTGAGTTACACAGCCTAGTCAGACATGCCATCGTCATGACAGTTTTTCACTTCTATGATCAATACACATATTTGTGTTAAAACTTCCAGAAACTGGAAGAGGGTTCATGGATGAGAAAAATGTATTATTACTTACCAAAGTAATTGTTTTGAAAAAACATGTGGGTTTTGCACTATTTGTTTAAGGTGTTATTTCAAGACAAACAGGAGGTGTGTAACGCCGAGCGCTCCGGGTGTCCCATCCTTCCCGGAGCGCTCACGGCGTCGGTCCCCCTGCAGCGCTCCGGTCAGCCCCCCTGGCCGTGGGCGCTGCTCTGTTACCGGCGGGGATGCAATCCACACGGCGGCAAATCTCCGTCCGCGGATCGCATCCCATCCTACTCACCATCCCCCTCCTGCTCCTTCCCGGCGCGCGCGGCCCCGCTGCGCTCTAGGGTGCGCGCGCGCCGGCCTTCTGAGATTTAAAGGGCCAGCGCACCATTGATTGGTGCCTGGCCCAATTACTGTGTGCACACCCAAATCTGATATAAACCCACTTCCCCTTCCTGTCCTTGCCGGATCTTGTTGTCTTAGTACCCTGTGGAAGCGTTTTGTGAGTTGCCTTGCCTGTGTATCTGACCTGCTGCCATTGTCTCAGACTACAAACCATTGCCGCCTGCCCTGACCCTCTGCTACGTCTGACCTTGCCTCTGCCTAGTCCTTTTGTACCGCGCCTATCTCAGCCGCCAGAGAGGTGGAGTCGCTACTGGAGGACACAACCTGGTTGCTATCGCCGCAGCAAGTCCATCCCGCTTTGCGGCGGGCTCTGGTGAAAACCGGTAGCTGCTTAGAACCGGTCCCTCAGTACGACCCGTGCCATCCCCTCTCTGGTACAGAGGATCCACCTCCTGTATCCCCACTAGCCGTCAGTCCGGCTCGTGACAGTAGATCCGGCCATGGATCCCGCTGACGTGCCGCTGCCTAGTCTCGCTGATCTCACTACCGTGGTTGCCCAGCAGTCGCAATTGATTGCCCAACAAGGACAGCAGCTGTCGCAGTTGACCGCCATGATCCAGCAGCGTCTGCCGCCACAAGCTCCAGCATCTTCCCCTCTCCGAGCTGCCGCTACCACCTCGAAGATCCGCTTGTCTCTTCCGGAGAAATTTGACGGGGATCCTAGGATGTGCCAGGGATTCTTGTCCCAATGTTCCCTGCATCTTGAGATGATGTCAGACCAGTTTTCCACAGAACGGTCTAAGGTGGCATTCGTGGTCTGTCTGTTGTCTGGGAAGGCCTTGGCCTGGGCCACGCCACTCTGGGACTGCAATGACCCTGCTACAGCCACCGTTCAGTCCTTCCTTGCTGAGGTTCGTAGCGTTTTTGAGGAAACAGCCCGAGCCTCATCCGCTGAAACCGCCCTGCTTAACCTTGTCTAAGGAAACTCCTCTGTGGGCGAATATGCCATACAGTTCCGCACACTGGCCTCAGAGCTAGCCTGGAATAATGAGGCTCTCTGCGCGACCTTCAAGAAAGGTTTATCCAGACACATCAAGGATTGTCTGGCCGCACGAGAGATACCCTCCTCCCTGACGAAGCTCATCCACTTAGCTACCCGCATTGACATACGCTACGTTGAAAGACGCCAAGAGCTTCGCCAGGAGAAAGATCTTGTTCGCCCCAGGCGTTATCCATGCCTGGCTCCTCTCTTCCTGAATCCAACGCATCCTGATACTATGGAGGAGGCCATGCAGGTAGACCGATCTCGCCTGACCCTACAAGAGAGGACTCGCCGTAGGAATGAGAACTTATGCCTTTATTGTGCGAGCTCTGAACATTTCCTAAAGGACTGCCCTATTCGTCCTCTATGTCAGGGAAACGCCCGCACCTAGTGAACGTGGGAGAGGCGTTACTAGGTGTGAATTCTTCCTCTCCACGTCTGACTATTCCTGTGCGGATTTCCCCTTCTGCTGGCTCCCCCTTGTCTGCGGTGGCCTTCCTGGACTCTGGTTCTGCAGGAAACTTTATTGAAGCCTTTTTCATCAACAGGTTCAACGTTCCTGTTATCCGTCTCATCAAACCCTTCTTCATTTCCTCTGTAAATGGAGAGAATCTGGATTGTACCGCGCGTTACCGCACCGAACCCCTGCTCATGTCCGTTGGTGTTCTTCACCAAGAAAAAATTGAATTCTTTGTTTTGCCGAACTGTACTTCTGACATTCTTCTTGGCCTACCCTGGCTCCAGCGCCATTCTCCTACCCTCGACTGGACCACTGGGGACATCAAATCCTGGGGCTACTCCTGCCACAAGCATTGTCTTAAGTCTGTACCCACCAGTCAAGTTCCCATCGCTACTCCTTTGCCCGGCCTTCCCAAGGCCTATCAGGACTTTTCTGATGTCTTTTGCAAAAAACAGGCGGAGGTCTTACCACCACATAGACCCTACGACTGCCCCATTGACTTGCTCCCAGGTACTACACCACCCCGTGGCAGAATTTACCCTCTCTCCTCTCCTGAAACCAAGGCCATGACTGATTACATACAGGAGAACCTCAAGAGAGGTTTTATTAGGAAATCATCTTCTCCAGCCGGAGCGGGGTTCTTCTTCGTTGCCAAGAAGGACGGATCACTAAGCCCTTGCATAGACTATCGTGGTCTCAATAAAATCACTATTAAAAATCGCTACCCTCTGCCTCTCATCTCGGAGCTCTTTGACCGTCTGCGAGGAGCAAAAGTTTTTTCGAAATTGGACCTCAGGGGCGCTTATAACCTCATCAGAATCCGTGAAGGAGATGAATGGAAAACCGCATTTAACACCAGAGATGGTCACTTTGAATATCTCGTCATGCCATTCGGACTTTGCAACGCTCCTGCAGTCTTTCAGGATTTTGTCAATGAAATCTTTCGGGACGTACTGTATACCTGTGTGGTTGTCTATCTTGACGACATCCTAATCTTCTCTACCAACCTTGAGGAACATCGGCTCCATGTTCGTCAAGTGCTCCAGCGCCTCCGCGTAAATCATCTTTACGCTAAATTTGAAAAATGCCTTTTTGAGCGCAGCAGCCTTCCTTTCCTAGGTTATCTGGTCTCAGGACAAGGCCTTCAAATGGACCCTGACAAGCTCTCCGCAGTCTTGGATTGGCCACGCCCCTCTGGACTCCGTGCTATCCAACGCTTCCTTGGATTCGCCAAATACTATCGTCAGATCATACCCCACTTCTCCACCATCGTTGCTCCTATAGGGGCACTGACTAAGAAAAATGCAAATCCAAGGTCCTGGCCGCCTCAAGCGGAAGAAGCCTTTACTCGCCTTAAGACCGCCTTCTCCTCTGCACCTGTCCTGTCTCGACCAGACCCCATAAAGCCGTTCTTCCTTGAAGTTGACGCCTCCTCGGTAGGAGCCGGAGCTGTTCTTCTTCAAAAAACGCTAAAGGAGGAAACGTCACGTGTGTTTTTTTCTCTAAAACCTTCTCCCCTCCTGAAAAAAACTATTCCATAGGTGACCGTGAACTGTTGGCCATCAAGCTGGCATTAGAAGAGTGGAGACATCTTCTGGAAGGATCCCTTCACCCTATCTCCATCTACACTGACCATAAAAATGTGTCCTACCTTCAGTCCGCTCAGCGCTTAAATCCTCGCCAGGCCAGGTGGTCATTGTTCTTTGCCCGGTTCAATTTCCAGATCCATTTTCGTCCCGCAGACAAAAATGTCAGGGCTGATGCCTTGTCCCGTTCCTCCGATGCCTCTGAAACCGGGACTCCCCCTCAACACATCGTACCCCCTGAGTGTCTGATTTCCTCTGCTCCTGTCTCTGGTTCTTCCGATGTCTTCTCGGTGAAAGAAATCCTCTCCTCCAAGGTCATCCGAGGTAAAATATATTTTTTAATTGATTGGGAGAACTGTGGTCCTGAAGAGAGATCCTGGGAGCCTGAGACCAACATTTTAGACAAGGAGCTCATCCGTAGATTCTTGGGTTCCAAGAAAAGGGGGAGACCTAAGGGGGGGGGTACTGTAACGCTGAGCGTTTCGGGTGTCCCATCCTTCCCGGAGCGCTCGCGGCGTCGGTCCCCCTGCAGCGCTCCGGTCAGCCCCCCTGGCCGTGGGCGCTGCTCTGTTACCGGCGGGGATGCAATCCACACGGCGGCACATCTCCGTCCGTGGATCGCATCCCATCCTACTCACCATCCCCCTCCTGCTCCTTCCCGGCGCGCGAGGCCCCGCTGCGCTCTAGGGCACGCGCGCGCCGGCCTTCTGAGATTTAAAGGGCCAGCGCACCATTGATTGGTGCCTGGCCCAATTACTGTGTGCACATCCAAATCTGATATAAACCCACTTCCCCTTCCTGTCCTTGCCGGATCTTGTTGTCTTAGTACCCTGTGGAAGCGTTTTGTGAGTTGCCTTGCCTGTGTATCTGACCTGCTGCCATTGTCTCAGACTACGAACCATTGCCGCCTGCCCTGACCCTCTGCTACGTCTGACCTTGCCTCTGCCTAGTCCTTTTGTACCGCGCCTATCTCAGCTGCCAGAGAGGTGGAGTCGCTACTGGAGGACACGACCTGGTTGCTACCGCCGCAGCAAGTCCATCCTGCTTTGCGGCGGGCTCTGGTGAAAACCGGTAGCTGCTTAGAACCGGTCCCTCAGTACGACCCGTGCCATCCCCTCTCTGGTACAGAGGATCCACCTCCTGTATCCCCACTAGCCGTCAGTCCGGCTCGTGACAAGGTGTTAATACAGACAGCTCTGACTAACCATTGTTTATGGACAACTGGGTGTTAAAAACAAAGGTCAGTTGAAGTAAGATATAAATACATTGAGATTAAAATAATGCAGTGTGATAAAGCCACAGGTGTATAAGCAAATCATGCAAAAGTTACTTTATCAGCTTTAGTGAAAATTTATTGGGAAGAAGTCTCTTGTGCTTCTATAGAAAGGCGCCATATATTGGCACAATGGAACTTTCTGTATATTTGTCTGCACTGAAAGATGATTAAGACTGCCATGTGTTTTTGTTTAGCAGTCAGAGTGACGGAACACGTGTGGTTCATTCAATCATACTGTATGAGAAACATGATTGGTTCTAAAAAAATGTACTTCAACATGATCAAGTTTCTTTCAGAAATATAATATTTAGGAAAGCCCAACCTAAAATAATGTTTTTTGCAAAATTAAAGCAGTTATAAGTGAAGTTTTAGTAAAAGAAAAATACAATAATCTGGTAAGATTATTACTTTTACAAAATTTAATTTAGTCACAGGATAAAGAGGGGGACGATGAAATTTTGTCTTGGTTAGAATCAGTACAGACTGATGATGGAGATAAAATATATTGTAAAAATAATTGATTCCAACAATAATGGACAGAGTTATTTTTAAATGAAAATATTTCTTTTTGCATATCCAGGTACTTGACTGACTGACAAATTGATTAATTGATTTTTGTTTAAGCTAATGAAAGAAATTCTGAACTACCCAATTTAGAGCACCTTGTCATCAAACTTCTGAACATTGTTTTATTTGTTTATAGAACAATTCAAAAGGAAAGAGTAACCTGATACTACAAAGTATTGAGAGATTTGTCAATCTATGAAGATTGATTATATTATTTTTTTACTTGCTAAAGGAGGATACAAGGATGTTTTTTCCTTTAGTTAATATTTCTTTTGATAAATTAATTGAGGAAATTCTAGGAAAAAATAAATATTTTTAACATAAGCGAAGTTCTTGTGAACTGATGTCATATTCCATTGGGGTTGGATTTCAAACCATGGAATCAGATAATGATTTTTTATTTTATAGGACAGGTAGTGAAGGACAAGTATGCAATTTTAGTTATTTAATAAAGTTTTTATGTTTCTTATCATCTTTAATGCTCAGGTATTGTAGAACGTATGAATAGTATTACAAAGTCTAAATAGGGTAAAATGATTCAAGAAAAGGTAAAGATTAGGTGACTTATTTACCTGTTATATTTTCAGTTTAAAAACTTTATAATTTTCTAAACATAGGGTTTGTTAATTTTTATGAGTTAATGACAGGATGAAGAATGTCTGTTCTTCTATGTCTTTTGAAATTAGCATACTAAGTTATTTACAATCTGTTGTATAGGAAAAAAGTACAGGTATAGAAATTTAAGAAGTTTGTTCACAAAACATGGCTAGGCCTTTGCTAAATTTAAATAGAAATGATGTTTTGAATGAGATTTCTACTTCTCATGAGTATGTTTAGTGATTTATTCCAGTAGCTAAAGGTTTATGATTAAGAATTATAGATCTGAAGGTACCAGGGATGCCAATAGAGTTGCAAACTGAGATATCAATTGGGAAGTTTATTTTATTATTTTTAAGGTAATAGGGATTATAATTATTTTTGTTTCAAAATAATTGGTAAAAAATAAAAATAATGGGTAAAAATAAGAATAAAATGGGTAAACACAGAAAGGATTATGAGCCTAAAATAGTTAATATTGATTAATGAAATTATTCTATTCTATGGATTTTTACATGACCATGTCACAAGCACAGCTAAATTTATTATTATTTTCTTGTTTTTAAAAAATTATTTTTTGATTATGTTATCAAGGACTATCATTTTTGGATGAACTTCAATGATTCATTCATATGGTCTTGCATCAAAAGCGACATATTGATCAGTCGATCATTATGTGAGGGGGAGTTAAGATGTAATTTTAATATAGGAATGTTTTGAAATACAGAAAAATAGTTGACTCAATGTTGACATTGAAATTTGATACTTTCTCCTACACAATCTTTGTTAGTTTAGTAGATCATTGAAAGATTGATATTACAGTAATAACTAATAGTATGATACTACCTTAGTTTACATAATAGTTGATATTTTTTAGTTTTTCTAAATCTTTTATAGGAACACATATTAATACACATAATAATAATTATATGTGAAATAATAATTCTATTTTTTGTATTCATTTTTATAGAACACACAACTTGGAAAAGTTGTATGGATAGTTTGTTATTACAAGAATGTACAATAAAGTGTACATTTGAAGTATTAATATAGTTAGAGTACATACAGGCTTGTGTGGAAGAAAAGGTTTTTAATGTGTCTAAACAGAGTTACTGTTGAATTAAATAATATGAAACGTTGAAAAAAAGAAAATGGAAAGAGTTGCTTGTTGGTCATGGATAGATAAATAGATAAACAGAAAAATAAATAGAAAGATAAATAGAATATATAAAAATATGACAATCAAATAATGGGAAAGTTATGTTTTTATGTATCCACAGACGAGTAGATTACGTATTATGTTTATAATTGTTCAGTGTCAAGGATAATGTATAAAAACTTATATTGAAGAAATTATTTGGTTATTGAAATTTCAAAGAATGGAAGAAATTGTATTTATTAATTAATAATTTATATTACAAAACAATATAATTTAATATATCAAAGATATTAATTTCTCCTTTATGTTAAAATAGCTATATGATATGGTTAAAGTTATAAGAAGTAAAATCTATGAAGGTAAAGGAAGAACATTTTTAATATTACATAGTTTAGATGGAGAATAAATTAAAATGAATAAATAATATAATAATTTATAGTTTCTTGATGGAATAAAATTGTTAAATATTTCACAGGAATATCTCAGAGGTTAGGAAAAAGCTTATGTACAATATCTGAAACACTAAATTGTATGAATGTTTATTGTATTGTATGTATTGGAAAAAAGAGGATCAGAAACATTTATTATTTAAGATGAATGCACTTGTTTGTTAATAATAGTGCATTGAGGGGGAATTGTTAGATATTGAATTTATTACTATTTTAAGTGATAAAAGCTTCTGAACTCATTATTGAAACATGTTAATCTTGAAGGTTGCTGAGGACAAGAGAGAGGTCATTTGACATCTATTCTAGGGAACTATGTCAGGACAATGGGTGGAGTTATGTTACTTAATATACACAAGTGGGTGTTACTTCTGTGGACAGTAGTGCTACCTTTCTTGGAGTGATTCTAAATGTAAATAATGCTGACATAACATAATTAAACTGTATAAGAACCAAGGGTTTTGAACATGAGTTAGGAATGTCGGGCGATGGGGCCTGAAGGAAGATACTGGAGAAGTGACCATTCACTATGGAAGGTCAGGGGACCCAGCTTGACGAGGAAGCCATCATACGATCTGACAACTCATTCCTTCTTCTGAAGCGACGAACTTACCATGTGTTACCAGCTGTCATTATGTAAGCATTGTCTTTTGCTTGTCTTTCTGAAGAATAAAAGAACCTTTTTGAAGATAACCTGGCTCTATTGAATAATGGAACCAAATGCCTAGGTAGGGGACACTAATTGTTTTTACAAGTGTCACCCCACTTTTACAGGGACCCAGGTACATATACACCGCCTGACCTCTAAACTAGAGGACACGGGCTTGTGGCATGGGTGCCTCTCTTCTTTTCCCTGAGAGGAGAGGGTAGTGCCACACGTGGGGGCTCAGATCCGGGATTCTGCAGCTGCCCCTGGAAGCTGGACTTTGCTTTCTCCCTTGTGTGTTTTGTGGAAGTCGGCCATATTGAGAGAATTTGAACTGCGCCATTTGTGAGAGAGAGAGATAGAAGTACAGGCCTAGTTAATTTCTAGCTGCGTAGTTCGTGGGCGTGTCTTGAGCCTGGAAAAGCCCGCGAGTTGCGTGCAGCAGAAGAGAAAAAAAGGGCGAGGAGCCCTGCTAGGTATGTGCTCCACGTGGTGTGTTGGCGCCAAAGGACAGTACAGATTGGATCAGTGACGAAGCAACATGTCTGCCGCTCCATTGATCTCTGCTTCACCGGGACCTTGTGGGTTCTCAACTACTTCAGCCATGGACGTTGCTTCACTTGCTGCTCCTTTGACGGATACAGGAATTCGGCTGAAGCCCCAGGGTCGCTTTGCCCTTTACACATGCAGAGACGCAGAGGCCTTGGGCATGATCTGTCCAAAGTGCCAGGGACTGGCCGTACAGCGTCGCCCTTTCGGGAGATGTGCCCTTTGCGGGGAGTTCCTGTTTGAGGTATACCAGCCTACTGAAAAGCCAAAGGTCTACCGGGTTAATTGCCTCTCCGGCGCTGTTTCCCCGGAGGAGAAAATTTGTGCTTCCACAGCCGTGCCCATACGCACCCCTGTGGAAACAGCGGATGTTAAGGAAAAAGTTCCGGCTGCTACGGAGCTTGAGACGGAGAACCCAGCGGATGCTGCCTCTGTTGCAATGGAGTCCTCCCTTCCCCCTGCTAAGAGGAAGGTGGGATATGTGAAGGCTTCTCGTGGCCACGGTCAAGGCCTACCCCAGCACTTGCCTGAACCGGATCATCAACCCAGAGGGATCTCCGGTCGATCCAAGCCAGGGGAAGGTAAGAAGGCTGGGAAAACTGAGACATTGACTTTGTTGGGAGAGGATAGAAAGTCCACACCCCACGCTACCAGGGATGTGCGAACCGCCAGCCCACAAGGACCTTCCATTTTTCGGGACAGTGTATCGGTGTCTACTACCAGTTATTTGCCGGCAGAGGTATATGACACCTCTGACTTTGAATCATTGTCCGATGTGGGGGATGACCACGAAATTGATGAGATTTTCATCCACAAGGGTTGGGACAAAATCCCAGTGACCTCATCCCGTAGTTTAAAGGGGGTTTCGCCAACGGACTCTGAGGAAACTACACCCCGGGTGGAAGTAACTGTCCCAAGGGAAGAGGCCATTCCTATGCCTGCTTTGTTTGCCCCGGCATGTTCTGTGCCTACTACTACTACGGCTGCTGTTCGCTCTCCTTTGTGGCCCTCTATGTTACATTTGGAGCCCGCACTAATAAAGAGATCTCCAGATGCGATTGTCCTCCCTGGAAATGGAGATCGTGCGAACATGCCGCCTCTGGCCCGATTACAGCGGCTTTTGCACCAGAAGGTGGCAGCGGAATATGGTTGGGAGTACCTGTAACGGCACCCCAAGTATGAAAGGGGTTAACGCCGTTTAGGATATTTCCTTTCCGAACACACATCAGCTATCGACACTCCACAGTCAGGCGACCGAGACCCATAGGAATAATTCTCCCCCAGGTACGAGACAAACGCTCTGTAGTTAGGTTTCCAATTGGTCTGACACTTTATTGAGAAAAACAGGCTCTTATATACACTAAAAGAATACTGTAGTCCAAATGAACAACTCCACCCACAACATCACACAACATCACACAATGGTTACATAATGAGCCCCGAATACACATTATTCTGACATCTTTTAGCAGACAACAGGTGAGTTCATTAGCTAATCCCTTTACAGCTTAAATGACTATGCATGACCTTTATGTTCCCCAGACTGTCTGTCTGCTAATTTACAATACACACAATTACAGAGTTAATTATCACAAACCACAATGAGAAGCTAACCTGAACTTAATCTACATTACACAAGCAGATCGGTGATTGAAGTTGAACACATCAGCATCTCTCAATTAACCTGTTGAGTTCAGAATCAAACAATCAGTAAATAGTCCTTTACAGATATCCTGGGGAATATTGTGGATTAATATTACTGACCCATTTTAAAGCAATCCAAGACATATTCTCAATGTCTATTATTTTCTGGCTCATACTTTCTAAGAACTTCTGGGTTCCACAGGCCCACCCGTTACAGTACCCATATGTTCCCAAGGACCTTTTGTTTGAAATAGAAGCCTCCCGGGAAAGATGGTATGCAGACTTTGTGTGGGACCGCTTGGAGGTAAAGAAAGGTCACCGCTACTTCAAGTGTTCAGCCGTGATGACTGAGCGGTACAAGGGCTGCCGTAAAGACTGGACTCTTGGTCGGCACATTCATGCAGACCGGGTGGTGATTTGTAGCAGGGATCGAGACGATGTGGTATACTCTATAGAGACTCTGGACAAAGACTGGAAAACTCTTGTTCTCCCTGATCCCCAGTACTACCTCTGAAGTGGGAGCTTGTTTTTTTTATTATTCCACTTCAGGGACATTGCCTGAACTATTACCTTGACCTTCCGCCCAAGGGAAAATTTACACTTTGGAGACTTTGGGGAACTGTTTGTGTTTCTTCCCCTCTACTGTTCTGCAAAGAGAACTGAACTTTGGGTAGACTTAGTTAGGGCAAAGCAGGAAGCCGACGTGATCAAAGAGGAGGGTTCCTGTGTTAAGATTGTGCCTATGCGCACCTAGGTCATGTAGTGATGTGTGCTGCCACTAGGTGGTGGTGGTCTGCAGAAATTTGTGTTGCAGAGGCAAGTCATTCTTTCTAGGAGGAATGGTTTGTTTCTGACTTCCAGAAAGTTAGGAGATGTTATTTGTGTGCTGTGTTTTTCTTTCCCTCTGCAGGTGATCGCCTATCAAGTACATCGGAAATATAGGATAGAAAAAAAGGGATTGTTGTGTAAAATGACTGTGATGTATATTGCTTACTGTTTTTTTCCCTTCTTCCGTTCTATAAAAAATATATATAATAACAAATAGGGAAAACTTTTGATTCAGGCACCGAACCAATCCTATTGTACATAGTTGGAAAAGACCAGAACCCACTCAGGATTGAGGGGGGTCTTCTGACCTTCTCCAGACACTGGGGACAGTGTCTATTAAAGAGGGGGGTGTGTGTAGTGGGTACCCCAAATTTAGGGGGTCTATAGGTCCAAATTCAGGGGGATGACCCGAGCACTAGTATGGCTCGGGCCTTCTAATTGTGCTGGACTCTGCTTTGTTGCTGTATGCCTATGTAGGGTTCCCTGTGGCCTGCAGATGGCGCTGCCATGTTGGGTCAAGGTTGAACTATAGGTTGCATTGGCGTATTGGATGTCCTCTCTCGGCTACCATGCAGTGGGCGGGTTCTGCCTGATGTGCATGCCGGGAGAGGATATAAAAGAGGCAGACGCCATTTGCTCGGGGAGAGACCCGGGGACAAGTACCCGGAGGAGTGCACCCCCTAAGGAGGGGGGTGCGTACACCGACTGAAGAGTCTAGGGCACCTTCGGCCCGAGACCGCAATGTTCCGGGTAGGCCCAGTACCTTCAACTGGGTCTACAGGCAGAATTCTGGGAGTCCTATTATGCCCGGGTGAAGGTTTCCGCTCCGACCAAAGGAAGCCAGGGGAGGATCGGTCCCATAACAGGAGATAAGTGATAGTCAGATTGCTGTCTCGGGAAAGGCCTGGTGACCTGTCGGAGGGAAGGATCCTATGCTCGGCAGAACTGACCCTGCGGAGTGCTGCTGCTCTTTGAGGACATACTGAACTTGTCCTTGGAGGATTTAAATTGTTTGTTCGAGCTCCACATCGGCTGCTAGGACCATTGAGGGACTATCTGGGTGAGCTGTACCCACTCGGGATCGAGTGGTGATAAATCTGGGAGTTCTGTGCCTGAATCTGCTTTAGTTCAACTACTATCTCTCTCATCTACTCTCTCTTACCTATCCAGCAAAGATACAAAATAAACTCAACGTTGGAGATTAAGTGGTTTGGACATTGACTTTAATAACGAAGGGAAAAGTACAGACTCGTCTCTACATTCTGGAGATGGGAACCAGTGGAAGGAGGTAACTCGCTGCGGGACCCAGGTACATATACACCACCTGACCTCTAAACTAGAGGACACGGGCTTGTGGCATGGGTGCCTCTCTTCTTTTCCCTGAGAGGAGAGGGTAGTGCTACATATGCAAAAGATAAAATACCTTGGTAAGGTCTCAGCGACCAGAGATTAAGACATTTACACACCTGCTGTCTATGAACATTAATGCATTAAGACAACCTATTGAAGATTGTCTCGTACAAGGTAAAGGTCAGGTAAAAAGCCTTCAATTTCATACAGCCACATATACAAATAAGGGCTAAACTTCCAGCAGGTCATTAGAACTATTAGGTTCAGTTTCCACTAGTGCGACATGCCATGCGACCCTGGACACAAAGTCGCATGACGAGTCACGGCCCATTGATTTCAATGGCCCCTGTTCCAATCTATGTGACTCAAAGTTGCAACGACCTAGAAAGAAGGTCCCAGCACTACCCAATTTGACCTCTGATGCAACCCCTGATCCAGAGGCTGAAAAGTTGGATTAAAGATGCACTCCAAAGTCGCCACAGTGAAAACTTAGCCTCAAAGAGTCCATATATTAGATCACATATGAGGCATGAACTACAAAAGTACCAAAAGAATATGACTCAAATAACACAAACATAAGCTCCAATGTTGTGTATTTAAATACATAGATATATAACATACTTGGAGAGGTGTGAGGTCCGAGACCTAGAGTATTTGTCTAATACCCCACACACACAATTCATACGCAATTAATACGAACCATTTGTATAAACACATGTTATAGATATAGCCTAACCTCTGGCTACCAATCTATTATACATCTATTCAGTGGAGGAACCCAGGAAGCTCCAGGTGATAGAAGTCTAAGCACACAAACTGGAGTGCATAGCAGATACTGTTACCCCATAATAGGTGCAGCTTCAGCAATTAGACATAACCAAATATTTTATCTGGAACAGAAGTAAAAAGTGAGTCTCCTTAACCACTTGTCTACCAAGGACATCATAGGACGTGATTGACTTTCAGCGGGGATATCTGAATGATGCCTGCAGCTACAGGCATCATTCAGATATACTTCTCTTCTGCCAGCAATTCTGCGCACCATCGTTCTTATAGGCGGCGGGAGGGGACACCGCCCCTCCCGCCGCCATCCGGTGCTTCTCCGGGCTCTCCTGTGCCATCGGGGGCCCGGAGAACGAATCGGCTCAAGACGATAGAGATGACTGGTGACCAGATGGTCACCAGTCATCTCTATGACCGTCGGAGTCCCGGGCGCGACGTTTTGACATCACGCCCGGTACCCGGAAGTAAACAAAGCCGCAATTGCGGCTGTCATCATCACCGATCTCATGCTTTCCAGCCTGGAGAAGAGATGTGGGGTCTTATTGACCCTGCATCTCTCCATAAAGAGGACCTGTCACACACCATTCCTATTACAAGGGATGTTTACATTCCTTGTAATAGGAATAAAAGTGATAAAAAAAAAAAAAAATGAAAAAAAGTGTCAAAATAAAAAAAAAACAGTAAAATAAATAAATAAATAAATAAAAAGTAAAACGCCCCCGGTAGCTCGCGCTCAGAAGCGAACACGCATTTAAGTCCCGCCCGCATATGTAATCGCCATTCAAACCCCACATGTGAGGTTTCGCCGCGTGCAGTAGGGTGCGAGCAACAATTCTAGCACTAGACCTCCTCTGTAACTCGAAAATAGTAACCTGTAAAAAAATTGAAGCGTCGCCTATGGAGATTTTTAAGTAGCAAAGTTTGGCGCCATTCCATGAGTGTGCACAATTGTAAAGCATGACATGTTAGGTATCTATTTACTCGGCATAAAAGCATCTTTCACATTATACAAAAAAATTGGGCTAACTTTACTGTTTTGTTATCTTTTAATTTGTGAAACCGTTTTTTTTCCCCAAAAAAGGCGTTTGTAAAATTATTGCGCAAATACCGTGCAAGATAAAAAGTTGCAATGACCGCCATTTTATTCCCTAGGGTGTCTGCTGAAAAAATATATATAATATTTTGGGGTTCTGATTAATTTTCTAGCAAAAAAAATTATGATTTTTACATGAAGGAGAGAAGTGCCAGAATAGGCCCGGTGGAGAAGTGGTTAAACTACATATTTAAACAATGTATATTAACAGAGATCGCTGTACACTTATCTTTGCTTTATATAGCCCACACTTAGGTTGGAGACAGACATGTGCTTCTGACACCTTTGGATAAGCCCTGAACTGTGCAACAGGAGCAACCAGAAGGCAAACACCAGCAGGTATTAACGATCAATCATTAAACACGGGTTTGTCCATGCAAACCTTGCATGGAGGTTACGCCCAGGAGAGCTGTACACCTAACTGTTAAGGCCTCTGCCTCCAAATGACCACATTAATGGTGGGCAGGAACAAAAAGCACATTCACCCTGTGTTTGTAGGAAGTATAGGATTTCAGCCAGTAACAGAGAATATGGTGTTTGACCAAACGTGAGTAAGGGAGGGCTCCCCTTGAGTCTCAGCACTCACGAGGATAGCTGCTTCTCCTCGGAGAAGGAGCCTTTGTGAAAAATCAGGAAAGGTTTGTCATTTATTTTTCCCCCAATGCTTTTTAAGAATCCTTCAAAGAGCATTGCAGCACTGGAGCTGGTATCCAGGTAATAGATAACTTGTACTTGCAGGCTGTGCATCTGTCCCTTAGGTGGCTCCCCTTTTGCTCCCATCCTCTGTCCTAGAGGGAGAGGCCACAAGGTGGAATGAGCCTTTAACCAAGAGAGACAAGGTGCAGATGACCACCCTCTGATCAGGGGCGGATCCAGAGTCTTTTCTCGGGAGGGGCACTGCTTTTTTTTGTGGGAAATTTATCGGGGAAATGGCTGGTGTCGGTGCTTCAATCATCCCGGCACCATGGTTGTTATGGTGTTATGGTGTCCGGATGATTGAAGCGCATTATTTCTATTATTACATTGTAATATAAAATTAAATAGTTCAATGCAGAATCAGTGGGGGCCCCGAGTGTGTCACTTGCCACCGTCGCCTGCAATTAGTGGGAGCCCTGAGCGTGTCACTTGCCACACGTTGCGGATTGTCACTTGCCACATCTCCTGCCACACCTTGCGGATTGTCACTAGCCACACCTTGTGGTTTGTCACTTGCCACGTCACCTGCCACACCTTGCTGATTGTCACTTGCCACATCACCAGCCACATCTGCTGCCTGCACAGTGAGGGCGGAAGTCACTGCAGGAATGCAGGGCAGGCACAGGCGGTGAGAGATGATCTCATCTCTCTGCTCCCCCGCTCCCGGCTAGCTGATTGGCCAGCTGCCACACTGAGCCTGCTCTCTCACTCTCACCTGCGCTGCCAACACACTGAGCAGCACGGTCTGCCCACAAACCGCGCCGCAAGCGGAGCCGCCCGCTTTCTTACCCGTCTGTGGAGCCGCACGCTATCACACCTGCCCGCAGAGCGGCCCGACGTGACTCACTGACGTCACTCGTTGCTAGACGCCAAGCGGCCCACCCACCTCCTCCTCCGCTCCTGGTATCGTGTCAGTGCGCTACATTAGACGAGTCTCTCTCTCTGCGCCGCTGATCGGCTGATGTGAGAAACTGAGAGAGACACTCAGAGAGGCAGCGGCAGCCGCAGAACAAGTACTGTATATACTCGAGTATAAGCCGACCCGAATATAAGCCGAGGCACCTAATTTTACCCCAAAAAACTGGGAAAACGTATTGACTCGAATATAAGCCTAGGGTGTCCATCTGCATGCCTCACTGTGTCCATGCCTCACTTTGCCTCACTGTGCCCATGCTTCACTGTGCCAATGACTAGACTGATGTTTAACATAGGAGTTTATGGAAGGAGTGCCCGGCTTTGAAAAATCGCAGCAGTAGGTCTCCCAGACACCAATCTTTGCACACTTGTAGAAGAGACATGGGGCTACATGTGTGCCAAGTTTGGGGTCCAGGGAACCTACCACCGGCCAGTACCGGGTCTGCAAAATCACAGGAGAAATGACCGTTTAACATTGGAGTCTATGGAATAGGTGCCCGGCTTTAAAAAACAGTGCTCCCCGGACGTAGGTCCCCCAGACACCAAACTTTACACACTTGTAGAGGAGACATAGGGCTACATGTGTGCCACGTTTGAGGTCCAGGGGACCTATGGCCGGCCAGTACCGGGGTCCCCAAAGTTCGGGAGATTAGGCGCAAAAAAAACCCCAGCGCAAGCGAGTGTGACAGATGGTCTCGGGGGGGGCAATTGCCCTGTTGCCCCCCCTGGATCCGCCCCTGCCTCTGACCAGCACTCATCCACCTAGGGAGACCCAAATGGAGCCCCACAACTAGTAGGGAAAAAATTGGGGATACACACATATCCTGACTCCCCAGACCAGCCCTGTCGGTCTGTGGATAGTACAGAGAATAATCTCAAAATCCTCGGTGCCCCCTTCACCAGGGAGCAAGAAAAGAGGAACCCCCATTTGCCTCTTTCTTACCCTAGGGCCAGAGTCTGCAGGTGTCCCAGACCTGCTTTCCTGCTTACACACTCCTTCCTGGTGACTTACCAGCGCAGGAAAAAATGGCTTCCACCATCTTCTCTGTAGCCCTGAAAGGTCGAGCAGTGTGGAACAGTGCATGGAGCTTGTAGCCCTGACCACCTGGTCAGTGTCTGCTACCAAACCATACAGTCCTGACATGCACCTTTCTTCCACCCATAAGGCATTTTCTTGGTGCACATCGGGCACCTTTTTCTGGGTGTCTCTGTTTTGTTATCTCTGGGCTTTGTCCAGTAATGAATCAAATGACAAGTGCCAGCACATTCCTTCCACTGAAGTAAATACCTGTTAACAAAAAAAAACACCCTGTGGATAACAAAATTCTAATCTAAGAATTTTTTAAAAGTACCCACCACCATTTTGCTTTGAAAATTATACCCCATGTCACTTTAGTGGTGCTTCAAATCATCTTCAAAGCCTCCATAGAACTCTATGCCACTCCCTTTAATTTATTCCCTGCATCTATTACCTTTTTTACCACCACCCCCTCCCTTTAGAATGTAAGCTTTACGAGCAGGGCCCTCTTGTCCTTTCTGTATTGAAATGTAATTGTGCTGTGCCCCCCTCTACATTTTAAAGTGCTGCGTAAACTGTTGGCACTATATAAATCGTGTATAATAATAATAATAATGACAAAGCTCGCTTGAAACACCTGCAGCTTTTGAGAGGGTTTAATTCAGCTTTAGCTTCGCTTTATTTTGGAGAAATTGCAGGTATGAGATATACACACACACACAGGGCATCTGTCAAGCTTCAATAAAGCTTCAAAAGAGCATCACAAAAGCATGACCGACGCTTCCTTGAAGCATGACCAAAGCTTCATTGAAGCACCACCGAAGCATCTGTAGCACCCTGGAGTTTAGTCAGGGTTGCTCCTTGAAATTTTCTTCCCAGGAATTGTCATCTTGGCTAATTGTTAGAGATCTATTGATTTCTCCCTAATGGCCCGTACACACGATACGAATATCGTACGAAAACTGTTGTCCAAGGAAGAATCGTACGATAGTCGGATCGTTAGTACAGAGCTTTCGATAGCCGATCACGACAATTCTTCGGATATTAAGATACGCCTACAGTAACTGCTACTCTGGAACAGGTGGTGCCAGTAACTCATCTTCCTCCTAAGGAGATCCAAGCATCTGCCTTGGCTACCACCTTGGGTATCACTGTTGCGGAGGATGGTGGCTCCATGATCATTACTCGTTTGGCACAGTATGTTCGCTTATCGCAGTCGAAGAGAGGTGAATGTCCTCAGATCCCTCCATGGCGGTGCTGAAAGCCAGTAAGTGAAGAGGGAAGGGAGAAGGTGCGAGACGAATAAAATGACTGTTATGTAAAGTAGCTGTCATACCTCAGGCCTCGCAAATCGTTACATTATATTGTTCACTTCCCCCACCTTAAAGAGGAAGTAAACCCTCGTCCAAAAATCCCCCCCCAAAAAAACCTGCAAGACAAAGGCATAATGAGCTAGTATGCATAGCATACTAGCTCATTATCTATTACTTACCTCAGATCAAAGCCCCCACAGCGGTCCACATCTCCCACTCCGGCCGCTGACATGTCTTCCCAGATTTACTTCCGGGCATCGCGGCTCCGGCGCTGTGATTGGCCGAAGCCGCAATGACGTCACTCCCGCGCATGCGCGCGTGAGCCGCCGGTAATGACACGAAGAGTGAAGCAACGGCACATAGGTGCCATTACTCCAGTTTGCCCCAGAGCGCATGTGCCGATGACTTCGGCACATGCAGACACAGGGGGATATCTCCTAAATCGTGCAGGTTTAGGAGATATCCTGGGTAGCTACAGGTAAGCCTTAATATAGGCTTACCAGTAGCATAAAGTTGTTAAAAAGGGTTTACAATCACTTTAAGGGAAGAAGTATTTCTATTGTTGGCGGAACAGCTAAAACAGCACGTCTTAAGAATCTTATGAGTAAGTTGGTACAGTTGAACAGCAGAGAACAGGGGATTAAGGGTCCCATTGCTACCTGTTCTTGCGTATGCTTGTCGGATTAATCCAAATAATGTCAACTCTACAAAAGGGACCTCCAGCACTTTGTCACCACGGTGAATGCTGAGGGAGAGTCTTTAAATCTACCCGTCCCTGTGTACTATTGGTAAAATGTAATCGAAATGGTATAACTACCACCTTGGATTACAAATACAGTGGAACCTTGGATTACGAGCATAATCCGTTCCAGGAGAAGGCTCGTAATCCAAAGTACTCGCATATCAAAGCAAGTTTCCCCATTGAAGTCAATGGAAACGAAAATATTTTGTTCCGCATTGACTTCAATGGCATGCAATACCGCATGTGGCCAGAGGTGGGGGGGCGTCGGAGAGCCTCGGAAACACATGGAAGGGCTCGAGGACACCTCGGATGAATGCGGGAAACCTCGGGAATGGAGTATTTCCAGAGATTTTCTCGAGCATTTCCGAACGGCTGTGATTGGCGCCGTTTGGCTCTGCTCGGCTCCAGCGCCCCCCCACCTCAAGCCAAATGCGATATTGCACACCGCTTTGGCTTGAATTCTGCTCGTTTTCTGAGACAACACTAGCAAACTGAGTCAGTGCTTGTAGTGCAAAACACTCGTTAATCGCGTTACTCGCAATCCGAGGTTCCACTGTATGTGTTGTGTGATGTCAAGGACGCTATGCTGACAGCCACTTCACACACACATACACATACACACATTTAAATTGTCGTTAGTGGAAAACATTCCAGAGAACTGTACTACCCTGACTGTGCTGGACTGAATGCTGTCGGCAGATACATGGAGTGCCCACCCGAGCCATGTTGGCTAAAAGTTTCAGTTGTTGGGGGGATCCACCATGAAGGGTGACCTCTGATCTTCAGCAGGTTGTTACTTCCCAAGTGATGACAAAAAATCTTCTATGTCCCTGGCACTTATATGGACAGACTGAGTTGCGGTCCCTTGCACCAAGGCCTGGCTGCTTGTTGCCTGAAATGCAGCTGTGCCTTCTTGTCCTCAGAGTTTTCCCTGAAGAATAAGGGAGACTGCTGGGAAATATAGTCCACCCAGAGGGAAATTGATGGACTGTAACATGTCTTGGACGCTGAGTGTTTAGTCAGTTAGATTAGGCTGTAATAGAGGGGTAAATCCCCACCATGCATTCTAATAATGGACTAAACCATACGTTTAAACTGTTTCGAGTGTGGTCACCAGGTGGCGTGAACAGTGCTGACCTGAGTGAACTTTATTCATATTATGTGATAAGTGCAAGTTTGCTGATTAATGGAGAGGTAGCATTCTCCGTGGAGGATGGGGCACGCTCTCCCTAATGTAAAAAATGCAAATGTTTTATAGGGTGTATTCCCCCTGCTATGCTGTCTTCGGCTGAGGTCAATCGAAAACCTGTTTAATCATGTATGTACTGTATATAAAGTTGATCCAAAAGATGCAGTGTTAACACATTTAAAAAAAAAAAAAGGACAAAAAAGGAAACTAAAAGCACCCCGTGCTCACGCGCAAGGGTAAAAACGTGCATTGGTCCCCGCATGCGTATGTAGACAGCAATCGCACTACACATGTAAGGTATCGCCATGAACGTCAGAGCAAGAGCAATAATTCTAGTGCCACACTAAACTGGAAACCTGTCAAGGCCTTTAAAGGAGAAGTCCAGCCAAAGCTTGTTTGGCTGGGCATCTCCTATGGATCACAGGAGTGCAATTCCAAATCAGTCCATTCACTGCATCATCCCGACAACGGGAGTCTGGATCCGCCAGGTGCCTGAACTGACACACGTCTCAGCCTCTCAGCGAGTCGGTGTGGGGACCACAGAATACTGTGTGTAGGGGAAACACTTATAACTCCAACCCTAATGCCGCGTACACACGATCATTATTCACGGCGGTTAAAAAACCGCCGAGAATAATGACAGGAAAAACGAGGGAACCGCTTGGTTCCCTACACACGGTCGTTTTTCCCGTCATTTTTTCTCTTGATGAAAAATACGACTGTCTGTGGGCTCCGCGGCAGTGTTTCCCTATGGGAAAACTGCCGCGGAAAAAAATGCTGGAAAAAAACGACGAGAAAATTTAGAACATGTTCTAATTTTTCTCGTCGTTTTTTATGCCGTTTTTCTCGACGAGAAAGGACAGCGAAAAGAAAAAATTCAGTTTTTCTCGTCGAGAAAAGCGGTCGTGTGTACGCGGCATAAGACAGGGGAATCAGTTCCCAGTATACACCTAAACCCTTTACTGTAAATCTCCATCTTGACTAAACTGGATGTTCTTTTCTTATTATCGAAACAAGTCTACGAAAATCAATAAAACTTTCAAACGCTTGTTATCATGGAAAAACACTGAACATACTCTGGACTCTGCAGAAAAAGTTGTAAAGACACAACATATATCCTGGACATATATAACAATAGTAAAAATGAACACAGTAATCTGTATCAGTCAATACTACAAACAGCGCTAAATGTTGAGGAATGACAGTGGTCAACACCACCTAACAGTTCTTAAGACAGATTCAAGATAGTTTTCAGTGCTTCAAAAGAATGTCCATGGGTGATCCTAAAGAAATAAGTAGAGTGCACCTTCCACCAATCTTCCAGATCCACCTCGTGACACACACACCCCGTAGGGGTTCACACTCACCAGAGTAATATTGAATTAAAGCCTTGAATAGAAATTGCTGTATCCAAGCCAAACACTGAAATATTGTATCCGTCAAGGAGACCTCAGAATGAGATGGGCTTCCAAAAAACAAACAAAGGGAAAGCACATAGTGTAACCCAGTTTATTTCATAAAACAAACCCTCACAAACTTGGTCCCCTCATACATTAAACGTACATCAGTTAAAAGATCACATAAGCAAACATGGAGGGTGGTTTACTTCACCGTATCCGCCGTCCGGCGTGTATCAAAAAGAACCAAGGGCTGCAATGCCTTACTTCCTCTTCCTGGTTCTCTGAGCGGTGGAACGCAAACCAGCACTCCCAGCGTGTCGTGTAGGTCACGCCCTGACGCGTTTCGTCATTGGTTGACTTCAACAGAGGGCGTGACCACACGACGCACACGCAGACTTATAATGCGTTCCAGTCCTCAACCTTAGCCAATCAGCCCGCGCCTGACAAAGCAATGGGTGCACATAACGATGACGGCTGATTACACTGAAGGCTTACTACAGGGAGAGGAATGGACCAAACAAAGTCTAACTGCATATCCTGTTATAAATCACCTGGATAGCTTCACAGGGGATTATACAAGAGATTAGGTATAATAATAATATTTAAAAGCTGAGTCTGATTCAATTAAATAAAATTAAATCAACAGAGCCTATAAATCAACAATCATAATGATAATGCATATTTATGCCGATACATATAGACAATGATTACCATAGTCATTTTAACCCATTAAGCACTATATGTAATAACTACTACATAGGTCAATACCATGGTATAGAAAAACTTTTTAAACAAAAATTTATATAATAAAAAATACTAAAAATTATATAAACATGCCATGTAGGAAGCTCCAATCTTATTTAGACAATGATAAAATAATTTAATTTTTTAAAATTTAATTTAAAAATCACTAATAAAACAATTAATATCTAATTCAACATTCAACCCTTTGGGCGACAAAGTATCTACAGAAAAAATCCATTGAGTTTCTCTCTTGGAAAGATCTCTGACCAAATTAGAGCCCCTCCATGCTGGCTTCAAATGGTCGACCCCCCAAAATGTAAGTCCCGAAGGATCCTGATTGTGAAATATTTTAAAATGAAGTGACACATTGTGGTCTTTAAAACCAATAATAATATTTGCAATGTGTTCTGACACTCTAACTTTAAGTTGGCGTTTAGTGCGGCCTATATAAATAAGCCCGCACGGGCATTGGAGGGCATACACAACATACGAAGTGTTACATGTGATGAATTCCCTGATAGTAAACTCCTTATCGTTTGAGGTAGATGTGAAGGTTTCAACAGCCCTTAATGGCCTGTTGACCTCTCTGCATGCACGACACCTCCTGCATGCAAAAAAACCATCTCTATCCCAAAAGGTAGAGGGTCTAGATGGGGGGTCCAAAACCTTCCTTACTATTTTATCAGCAAAACTCATAGCCCTTCTATAGATAAAACCAGGTTTTTGAGGCAATACTGTAGAGAGTACTTTATCCATACATAAAACATGCCAATGAGTATAAAAAATCTCTTCGACCTCCTTGTATTGGGAATGGAAGCTCGAGATAAAACTCCATTCTCTTCCTCTATCTATCTGTGCCGGTAATGGATCTCTAAGGAAATTATCCCTAGGTAATTCCGCCAATTCACAAATTAAAGAGTTTAATACCCTTTCTTTATAACCTTTTTCTAGAAATTTATTTTTTACAATCTGGGCCTGTAGTAAAAAATCACTTCCCTCAGAGCAATTCCTTTTAACTCTGGTAATTTGTCCTTTAGGTATATTTTTCAGCCATAAAGGATGATGTCCACTGCTAACAGGTAAATAGCTATTAGAATCTGTGGCTTTAAAAAATACCTTCGTTCCCAACCTATTCTCACATCTATAAATGTGAACATCCAAGAAATGAATATCACTAGGGCTATATTCACTAGTCAATTTGATGTTATTCTTATTGTTATTAAGTTCACTTAAAAATTCTTGCAACGTGCTTAAAGGCCCCTCCCAGATAAAGAACAGATCATCAATGTATCTTTTATACATCAGGAGTTGTGGGCGTGTTATAGAGAAAATGAACTTATCCTCCCATTCCCCCATAAACAAATTTGCTATACTGGGGGCAAATTTAGCCCCCATAGCAACACCTCTTGATTGGGAATAGAAATCTCCATTGAACCAAAAAAAATTATGGTTCAAACAAAAATCAAGGGCATTCCTTAAAAAAATCTTCTGGTTGTGTGGTATATCATCACGTTTACACAATGCCCAATTCAAAGCCAGCAAGGCATCATCATGCTGGATAATGGTGTATAAGGCAGAAACATCTGCAGTTACCAAAAAAATCTCATCTTTCCCTGTAAGGTCTACTGCCTGTAACATTTGAAGTAAACTTTTGGTATCCCTCAAATAGGCACGAGTCTCTACCACACTTTTTTGGAGATAAATATCTAAATATTGTCCTAAACGGGATGTGATGGATCCAATCCCGTTGACAATAGGTCTTCCAGGGGGACATTTAACATCTTTATGGATTTTGGGGAGGGTGTAAATAGTGGGGATTCTACTACTACTAGGTACAAGATATGTCCTCTCACGATTAGTCAGAACCCCTGTAGAGTACCCCATTTCTATTAGACATTTTAAATTAATTTCATACTGGTTAGATGGATCTTTCTCCAACTTAGTATAGGTATTGGTGTCGTCTAACATCTCCATGAGTTGGTTAACATAAAATGTTTTATTCAAAATGACCACTCCTCCCCCTTTATCCGCGGGTCTAATGATTATATCTTTTCTCTCTTCAAGCATTGAGATTCCATCTAATATGTGGCGTGGATTCACCTCCTTTTTGGGTACTATGTGCTGTAAATCTCGTATCACAAGACCCTTAAATGTTTCCAATTGGTGGTTTGCGCCATTCAAAGGGTTGAAGAGAGACTTATTACGGAGCCCACTATCTAGTGCTACAGACGACAGATTAGTCGTTGGTTGGGAATTTTTGTTAAGAAAGTATTTCTTCACATTAATTTTACGTACATATTTATGTATGTCTATAAAGACATCAAACTTATTTATTGGCCTTTTCAGACCACACTTCAAACCCAAATGTAAAATATTAATTTCCTTGTGCGATAAAATTGTGTCACTCAGATTAAAAATACCACCTAATCTGGGCCTCTGCTTCTTTTTCTGGATTTTTGACCCCGCTCTGCATCCTCGCGTTCGTCTCTCCTCTGAGTGGAGTGTTGTACCTGATCCCTCTCCCAATAAGGTGGTTCTCTCCACTGAGGATCTCTGTGTTCCTGATTTTGTTGAGTATGAACCGGAGGCCTTCCCCTTCTTTGGGGATGTCCTCTGCCCCGTCTCTGCCACCCCCTCCCCCTCCCTAAAAAAGGACGGGGAGATCGATAATTAGTTCCATTTTCCCATAAAGGTTCAAACCTATTATGGACTGGAACATGATATTGCTGATTATGGGGTGTATGATAATGGGCACTGCTAGGTCCCTCTCTCACTGAACTCCCTCTACCATAATCCCCATTAGATCTAATTGGCGTAGAGTGGTCCCTCGGTGGACGTGGTGGGATATCACTCCTCCTCATATCATTTATAATGGGGACATTGGTAATTAACTGAGGGGGTCTTACTGCAGGGTCATCAGAGTGAATATTCTCACCATTAATTTCCCTATTATCTGCAGTCCTATTTTGCTGCCAAAGATACACAGAATTAGAACGGAAGTCTCCCAAATCACGGTGAAACTTTTTTATTTTCTTTTTCTGGGTATCCTTGTCCACCTTTTCAAGTTTTTTCTTTATCCGAATATTAAAATCAGATACCTGCTGTGAATCTTTAATCGGATCTAACTGCAATTTAAGATCATTAATCCTGCTCTCAAGTTTAGACATTTTTTTCCTTTTACGTTTCAGGATAAGATCTTGAAGTTTAAAACCCATAGTATTAAAAAAATCATACCATTCATTCATGGATTCAGGATCATCAAGACCATCTTGGGGAACTACTTCCCAACGAAGACTTCTAATTATAATTTTTTCTTTTATATAATACTCTAATGTGCAAATGTCCCACCACGTGCGGACTTGCTTCTCAAGTACATTACCTAGTGCAGTCATTACACCATTAAAATTAACCTGTGCAGTGGTTTGCTCGTTAACTGAAAATACATTAGCAATATCAATCGTTCTACTACTTAAAAATTGCAAAACATCCATGGCTGCCAAGAAAAATGATCACTAGAATTTAAAAAGAGTGTATAAAAAGGCCTATAATACACCGCTCAGCGCCTATGGATAACACGTATTGCAATTTACCACAAAGATGAATGACCACAATAGTTATCCACAAGTGGGTAATGAATGTTGACAAAAATATTTTTAAAAAATAAATAATTAAAAATATATAAAACTAAGCTGCTGTTTAAAACATGGCAAAATATATATAACAATAGTAAAAATGAACACAGTAATCTGTATCAGTCAATACTACAAACAGCGCTAAATGTTGAGGAATGACAGTGGTCAACACCACCTAACAGTTCTTAAGACAGATTCAAGATAGTTTTCAGTGCTTCAAAAGAATGTCCATGGGTGATCCTAAAGAAATAAGTAGAGTGCACCTTCCACCAATCTTCCAGATCCACCTCGTGACACACACACCCCGTAGGGGTTCACACTCACCAGAGTAATATTGAATTAAAGCCTTGAATAGAAATTGCTGTATCCAAGCCAAACACTGAAATATTGTATCCGTCAAGGAGACCTCAGAATGAGATGGGCTTCCAAAAAACAAACAAAGGGAAAGCACATAGTGTAACCCAGTTTATTTCATAAAACAAACCCTCACAAACTTGGTCCCCTCATACATTAAACGTACATCAGTTAAAAGATCACATAAGCAAACATGGAGGGTGGTTTACTTCACCGTATCCGCCGTCCGGCGTGTATCAAAAAGAACCAAGGGCTGCAATGCCTTACTTCCTCTTCCTGGTTCTCTGAGCGGTGGAACGCAAACCAGCACTCCCAGCGTGTCGTGTAGGTCACGCCCTGACGCGTTTCGTCATTGGTTGACTTCAACAGAGGGCGTGACCACACGACGCACACGCAGACTTATAATGCGTTCCAGTCCTCAACCTTAGCCAATCAGCCCGCGCCTGACAAAGCAATGGGTGCACATAACGATGACGGCTGATTACACTGAAGGCTTACTACAGGGAGAGGAATGGACCAAACAAAGTCTAACTGCATATCCTGTTATAAATCACCTGGATAGCTTCACAGGGGATTATACAAGAGATTAGGTATAATAATAATATTTAAAAGCTGAGTCTGATTCAATTAAATAAAATTAAATCAACAGAGCCTATAAATCAACAATCATAATGATAATGCATATTTATGCCGATACATATAGACAATGATTACCATAGTCATTTTAACCCATTAAGCACTATATGTAATAACTACTACATAGGTCAATACCATGGTATAGAAAAACTTTTTAAACAAAAATTTATATAATAAAAAATACTAAAAATTATATAAACATGCCATGTAGGAAGCTCCAATCTTATTTAGACAATGATAAAATAATTTAATTTTTTAAAATTTAATTTAAAAATCACTAATAAAACAATTAATATCTAATTCAACATTCAACCCTTTGGGCGACAAAGTATCTACAGAAAAAATCCATTGAGTTTCTCTCTTGGAAAGATCTCTGACCAAATTAGAGCCCCTCCATGCTGGCTTCAAATGGTCGACCCCCCAAAATGTAAGTCCCGAAGGATCCTGATTGTGAAATATTTTAAAATGAAGTGACACATTGTGGTCTTTAAAACCAATAATAATATTTGCAATGTGTTCTGACACTCTAACTTTAAGTTGGCGTTTAGTGCGGCCTATATAAATAAGCCCGCACGGGCATTGGAGGGCATACACAACATACGAAGTGTTACATGTGATGAATTCCCTGATAGTAAACTCCTTATCGTTTGAGGTAGATGTGAAGGTTTCAACAGCCCTTAATGGCCTGTTGACCTCTCTGCATGCACGACACCTCCTGCATGCAAAAAAACCATCTCTATCCCAAAAGGTAGAGGGTCTAGATGGGGGGTCCAAAACCTTCCTTACTATTTTATCAGCAAAACTCATAGCCCTTCTATAGATAAAACCAGGTTTTTGAGGCAATACTGTAGAGAGTACTTTATCCATACATAAAACATGCCAATGAGTATAAAAAATCTCTTCGACCTCCTTGTATTGGGAATGGAAGCTCGAGATAAAACTCCATTCTCTTCCTCTATCTATCTGTGCCGGTAATGGATCTCTAAGGAAATTATCCCTAGGTAATTCCGCCAATTCACAAATTAAAGAGTTTAATACCCTTTCTTTATAACCTTTTTCTAGAAATTTATTTTTTACAATCTGGGCCTGTAGTAAAAAATCACTTCCCTCAGAGCAATTCCTTTTAACTCTGGTAATTTGTCCTTTAGGTATATTTTTCAGCCATAAAGGATGATGTCCACTGCTAACAGGTAAATAGCTATTAGAATCTGTGGCTTTAAAAAATACCTTCGTTCCCAACCTATTCTCACATATATAAATGTGAACATCCAAGAAATGAATATCACTAGGGCTATATTCACTAGTCAATTTGATGTTATTCTTATTGTTATTAAGTTCACTTAAAAATTCTTGCAACGTGCTTAAAGGCCCCTCCCAGATAAAGAACAGATCATCAATGTATCTTTTATACATCAGGAGTTGTGGGCGTGTTATAGAGAAAATGAACTTATCCTCCCATTCCCCCATAAACAAATTTGCTATACTGGGGGCAAATTTAGCCCCCATAGCAACACCTCTTGATTGGGAATAGAAATCTCCATTGAACCAAAAAAAATTATGGTTCAAACAAAAATCAAGGGCATTCCTTAAAAAAATCTTCTGGTTGTGTGGTATATCATCACGTTTACACAATGCCCAATTCAAAGCCAGCAAGGCATCATCATGCTGGATAATGGTGTATAAGGCAGAAACATCTGCAGTTACCAAAAAAATCTCATCTTTCCCTGTAAGGTCTACTGCCTGTAACATTTGAAGTAAACTTTTGGTATCCCTCAAATAGGCACGAGTCTCTACCACACTTTTTTGGAGATAAATATCTAAATATTGTCCTAAACGGGATGTGATGGATCCAATCCCGTTGACAATAGGTCTTCCAGGGGGACATTTAACATCTTTATGGATTTTGGGGAGGGTGTAAATAGTGGGGATTCTACTACTACTAGGTACAAGATATGTCCTCTCACGATTAGTCAGAACCCCTGTAGAGTACCCCATTTCTATTAGACATTTTAAATTAATTTCATACTGGTTAGATGGATCTTTCTCCAACTTAGTATAGGTATTGGTGTCGTCTAACATCTTCATGAGTTGGTTAACATAAAATGTTTTATTCAAAATGACCACTCCTCCCCCTTTATCCGCGGGTCTAATGATTATATCTTTTCTCTCTTCAAGCATTGAGATTCCATCTAATATGTGGCGTGGATTCACCTCCTTTTTGGGTACTATGTGCTGTAAATCTCGTATCACAAGACCCTTAAATGTTTCCAATTGGTGGTTTGCGCCATTCAAAGGGTTGAAGAGAGACTTTTTACGGAGCCCACTATCTAGTGCTACAGACGACAGATTAGTCGTTGGTTGGGAATTTTTGTTAAGAAAGTATTTCTTCACATTAATTTTACGTACATATTTATGTATGTCTATAAAGACATCAAACTTATTTATTGGCCTTTTCAGACCACACTTCAAACCCAAATGTAAAATATTAATTTCCTTGTGCGATAAAATTGTGTCACTCAGATTAAAAATACCACCTAATCTGGGCCTCTGCTTCTTTTTCTGGATTTTTGACCCCGCTCTGCATCCTCGCGTTCGTCTCTCCTCTGAGTGGAGTGTTGTACCTGATCCCTCTCCCAATAAGGTGGTTCTCTCCACTGAGGATCTCTGTGTTCCTGATTTTGTTGAGTATGAACCGGAGGCCTTCCCCTTCTTTGGGGATGTCCTCTGCCCCGTCTCTGCCACCCCCTCCCCCTCCCTAAAAAAGGACGGGGAGATCGATAATTAGTTCCATTTTCCCATAAAGGTTCAAACCTATTATGGACTGGAACATGATATTGCTGATTATGGGGTGTATGATAATGGGCACTGCTAGGTCCCTCTCTCACTGAACTCCCTCTACCATAATCCCCATTAGATCTAATTGGCGTAGAGTGGTCCCTCGGTGGACGTGGTGGGATATCACTCCTCCTCATATCATTTATAATGGGGACATTGGTAATTAACTGAGGGGGTCTTACTGCAGGGTCATCAGAGTGAATATTCTCACCATTAATTTCCCTATTATCTGCAGTCCTATTTTGCTGCCAAAGATACACAGAATTAGAACGGAAGTCTCCCAAATCACGGTGAAACTTTTTTATTTTCTTTTTCTGGGTATCCTTGTCCACCTTTTCAAGTTTTTTCTTTATCCGAATATTAAAATCAGATACCTGCTGTGAATCTTTAATCGGATCTAACTGCAATTTAAGATCATTAATCCTGCTCTCAAGTTTAGACATTTTTTTCCTTTTACGTTTCAGGATAAGATCTTGAAGTTTAAAACCCATAGTATTAAAAAAATCATACCATTCATTCATGGATTCAGGATCATCAAGACCATCTTGGGGAACTACTTCCCAACGAAGACTTCTAATTATAATTTTTTCTTTTATATAATACTCTAATGTGCAAATGTCCCACCACGTGCGGACTTGCTTCTCAAGTACATTACCTAGTGCAGTCATTACACCATTAAAATTAACCTGTGCAGTGGTTTGCTCGTTAACTGAAAATACATTAGCAATATCAATCGTTCTACTACTTAAAAATTGCAAAACATCCATGGCTGCCAAGAAAAATGATCACTAGAATTTAAAAAGAGTGTATAAAAAGGCCTATAATACACCGCTCAGCGCCTATGGATAACACGTATTGCAATTTACCACAAAGATGAATGACCACAATAGTTATCCACAAGTGGGTAATGAATGTTGACAAAAATATTTTTAAAAAATAAATAATTAAAAATATATAAAACTAAGCTGCTGTTTAAAACATGGCAAAATATATATAACAATAGTAAAAATGAACACAGTAATCTGTATCAGTCAATACTACAAACAGCGCTAAATGTTGAGGAATGACAGTGGTCAACACCACCTAACAGTTCTTAAGACAGATTCAAGATAGTTTTCAGTGCTTCAAAAGAATGTCGATGGGTGATCCTAAAGAAATAAGTAGAGTGCACCTTCCACCAATCTTCCAGATCCACCTCGTGACACACACACCCCGTAGGGGTTCACACTCACCAGAGTAATATTGAATTAAAGCCTTGAATAGAAATTGCTGTATCCAAGCCAAACACTGAAATATTGTATCCGTCAAGGAGACCTCAGAATGAGATGGGCTTCCAAAAAACAAACAAAGGGAAAGCACATAGTGTAACCCAGTTTATTTCATAAAACAAACCCTCACAAACTTGGTCCCCTCATACATTAAACGTACATCAGTTAAAAGATCACATAAGCAAACATGGAGGGTGGTTTACTTCACCGTATCCGCCGTCCGGCGTGTATCAAAAAGAACCAAGGGCTGCAATGCCTTACTTCCTCTTCCTGGTTCTCTGAGCGGTGGAACGCAAACCAGCACTCCCAGCGTGTCGTGTAGGTCACGCCCTGACGCGTTTCGTCATTGGTTGACTTCAACAGAGGGCGTGACCACACGACGCACACGCAGACTTATAATGCGTTCCAGTCCTCAACCTTAGCCAATCAGCCCGCGCCTGACAAAGCAATGGGTGCACATAACGATGACGGCTGATTACACTGAAGGCTTACTACAGGGAGAGGAATGGACCAAACAAAGTCTAACTGCATATCCTGTTATAAATCACCTGGATAGCTTCACAGGGGATTATACAAGAGATTAGGTATAATAATAATATTTAAAAGCTGAGTCTGATTCAATTAAATAAAATTAAATCAACAGAGCCTATAAATCAACAATCATAATGATAATGCATATTTATGCCGATACATATAGACAATGATTACCATAGTCATTTTAACCCATTAAGCACTATATGTAATAACTACTACATAGGTCAATACCATGGTATAGAAAAACTTTTTAAACAAAAATTTATATAATAAAAAATACTAAAAATTATATAAACATGCCATGTAGGAAGCTCCAATCTTATTTAGACAATGATAAAATAATTTAATTTTTTAAAATTTAATTTAAAAATCACTAATAAAACAATTAATATCTAATTCAACATTCAACCCTTTGGGCGACAAAGTATCTACAGAAAAAATCCATTGAGTTTCTCTCTTGGAAAGATCTCTGACCAAATTAGAGCCCCTCCATGCTGGCTTCAAATGGTCGACCCCCCAAAATGTAAGTCCCGAAGGATCCTGATTGTGAAATATTTTAAAATGAAGTGACACATTGTGGTCTTTAAAACCAATAATAATATTTGCAATGTGTTCTGACACTCTAACTTTAAGTTGGCGTTTAGTGCGGCCTATATAAATAAGCCCGCACGGGCATTGGAGGGCATACACAACATACGAAGTGTTACATGTGATGAATTCCCTGATAGTAAACTCCTTATCGTTTGAGGTAGATGTGAAGGTTTCAACAGCCCTTAATGGCCTGTTGACCTCTCTGCATGCACGACACCTCCTGCATGCAAAAAAACCATCTCTATCCCAAAAGGTAGAGGGTCTAGATGGGGGGTCCAAAACCTTCCTTACTATTTTATCAGCAAAACTCATAGCCCTTCTATAGATAAAACCAGGTTTTTGAGGCAATACTGTAGAGAGTACTTTATCCATACATAAAACATGCCAATGAGTATAAAAAATCTCTTCGACCTCCTTGTATTGGGAATGGAAGCTCGAGATAAAACTCCATTCTCTTCCTCTATCTATCTGTGCCGGTAATGGATCTCTAAGGAAATTATCCCTAGGTAATTCCGCCAATTCACAAATTAAAGAGTTTAATACCCTTTCTTTATAACCTTTTTCTAGAAATTTATTTTTTACAATCTGGGCCTGTAGTAAAAAATCACTTCCCTCAGAGCAATTCCTTTTAACTCTGGTAATTTGTCCTTTAGGTATATTTTTCAGCCATAAAGGATGATGTCCACTGCTAACAGGTAAATAGCTATTAGAATCTGTGGCTTTAAAAAATACCTTCGTTCCCAACCTATTCTCACATATATAAATGTGAACATCCAAGAAATGAATATCACTAGGGCTATATTCACTAGTCAATTTGATGTTATTCTTATTGTTATTAAGTTCACTTAAAAATTCTTGCAACGTGCTTAAAGGCCCCTCCCAGATAAAGAACAGATCATCAATGTATCTTTTATACATCAGGAGTTGTGGGCGTGTTATAGAGAAAATGAACTTATCCTCCCATTCCCCCATAAACAAATTTGCTATACTGGGGGCAAATTTAGCCCCCATAGCAACACCTCTTGATTGGGAATAGAAATCTCCATTGAACCAAAAAAAATGATGGTTCAAACAAAAATCAAGGGCCTTCCTTAAAAAAATCTTCTGGTTGTGTGGTATATCATCACGTTTACACAATGCCCAATTCAAAGCCAGCAAGGCATCATCATGCTGGATAATGGTGTATAAGGCAGAAACATCTGCAGTTACCAAAAAAATCTCATCTTTCCCTGTAAGGTCTACTGCCTGTAACATTTGAAGTAAACTTTTGGTATCCCTCAAATAGGCACGAGTCCCTACCACACTTTTTTGGAGATAAATATCTAAATATTGTCCTAAACGGGATGTGATGGATCCAATCCCGTTGACAATAGGTCTTCCAGGGGGACATTTAACATCTTTATGGATTTTGGGGAGGGTGTAAATAGTGGGGATTCTACTACTACTAGGTACAAGATATGTCCTCTCACGATTAGTCAGAACCCCTGTAGAGTACCCCATTTCTATTAGACATTTTAAATTAATTTCATACTGGTTAGATGGATCTTTCTCCAACTTAGTATAGGTATTGGTGTCGTCTAACATCTCCATGAGTTGGTTAACATAAAATGTTTTATTCAAAATGACCACTCCTCCCCCTTTATCCGCGGGTCTAATGATTATATCTTTTCTCTCTTCAAGCATTGAGATTCCATCTAATATGTGGCGTGGATTCACCTCCTTTTTGGGTACTATGTGCTGTAAATCTCGTATCACAAGACCCTTAAATGTTTCCAATTGGTGGTTTGCGCCATTCAAAGGGTTGAAGAGAGACTTATTATGGAGCCCACTATCTAGTGCTACAGACGACAGATTAGTCGTTGGTTGGGAATTTTTGTTAAGTAAGTATTTCTTCACATTAATTTTACGTACATATTTATGTATGTCTATAAAGACATCAAACTTATTTATTGGCCTTTTCAGACCACACTTCAAACCCAAATGTAAAATATTAATTTCCTTGTGCGATAAAATTGTGTCACTCAGATTAAAAATACCACCTAATCTGGGCCTCTGCTTCTTTTTCTGGATTTTTGACCCCGCTCTGCATCCTCGCGTTCGTCTCTCCTCTGAGTGGAGTGTTGTACCTGATCCCTCTCCCAATAAGGTGGTTCTCTCCACTGAGGATCTCTGTGTTCCTGATTTTGTTGAGTATGAACCGGAGGCCTTCCCCTTCTTTGGGGATGTCCTCTGCCCCGTCTCTGCCACCCCCTCCCCCTCCCTAAAAAAGGACGGGGAGATCGATAATTAGTTCCATTTTCCCATAAAGGTTCAAACCTATTATGGACTGGAACATGATATTGCTGATTATGGGGTGTATGATAATGGGCACTGCTAGGTCCCTCTCTCACTGAACTCCCTCTACCATAATCCCCATTAGATCTAATTGGCGTAGAGTGGTCCCTCGGTGGACGTGGTGGGATATCACTCCTCCTCATATCATTTATAATGGGGACATTGGTAATTAACTGAGGGGGTCTTACTGCAGGGTCATCAGAGTGAATATTCTCACCATTAATTTCCCTATTATCTGCAGTCCTATTTTGCTGCCAAAGATACACAGAATTAGAACGGAAGTCTCCCAAATCACGGTGAAACTTTTTTATTTTCTTTTTCTGGGTATCCTTGTCCACCTTTTCAAGTTTTTTCTTTATCCGAATATTAAAATCAGATACCTGCTGTGAATCTTTAATCGGATCTAACTGCAATTTAAGATCATTAATCCTGCTCTCAAGTTTAGACATTTTTTTCCTTTTACGTTTCAGGATAAGATCTTGAAGTTTAAAACCCATAGTATTTTTGTCAACATTCATTACCCACTTGTGGATAACTATTGTGGTCATTCATCTTTGTGGTAAATTGCAATACGTGTTATCCATAGGCGCTGAGCGGTGTATTATAGGCCTTTTTATACACTCTTTTTAAATTCTAGTGATCATTTTTCTTGGCAGCCATGGATGTTTTGCAATTTTTAAGTAGTAGAACGATTGATATTGCTAATGTATTTTCAGTTAACGAGCAAACCACTGCACAGGTTAATTTTAATGGTGTAATGACTGCACTAGGTAATGTACTTGAGAAGCAAGTCCGCACGTGGTGGGACATTTGCACATTAGAGTATTATATAAAAGAAAAAATTATAATTAGAAGTCTTCGTTGGGAAGTAGTTCCCCAAGATGGTCTTGATGATCCTGAATCCATGAATGAATGGTATGATTTTTTTAATACTATGGGTTTTAAACTTCAAGATCTTATCCTGAAACGTAAAAGGAAAAAAATGTCTAAACTTGAGAGCAGGATTAATGATCTTAAATTGCAGTTAGATCCGATTAAAGATTCACAGCAGGTATCTGATTTTAATATTCGGATAAAGAAAAAACTTGAAAAGGTGGACAAGGATACCCAGAAAAAGAAAATAAAAAAGTTTCACCGTGATTTGGGAGACTTCCGTTCTAATTCTGTGTATCTTTGGCAGCAAAATAGGACTGCAGATAATAGGGAAATTAATGGTGAGAATATTCACTCTGATGACCCTGCAGTAAGACCCCCTCAGTTAATTACCAATGTCCCCATTATAAATGATATGAGGAGGAGTGATATCCCACCACGTCCACCGAGGGACCACTCTACGCCAATTAGATCTAATGGGGATTATGGTAGAGGGAGTTCAGTGAGAGAGGGACCTAGCAGTGCCCATTATCATACACCCCATAATCAGCAATATCATGTTCCAGTCCATAATAGGTTTGAACCTTTATGGGAAAATGGAACTAATTATCGATCTCCCCGTCCTTTTTTAGGGAGGGGGAGGGGGTGGCAGAGACGGGGCAGAGGACATCCCCAAAGAAGGGGAAGGCCTCCGGTTCATACTCAACAAAATCAGGAACACAGAGATCCTCAGTGGAGAGAACCACCTTATTGGGAGAGGGATCAGGTACAACACTCCACTCAGAGGAGAGACGAACGCGAGGATGCAGAGCGGGGTCAAAAATCCAGAAAAAGAAGCAGAGGCCCAGATTAGGTGGTATTTTTAATCTGAGTGACACAATTTTATCGCACAAGGAAATTAATATTTTACATTTGGGTTTGAAGTGTGGTCTGAAAAGGCCAATAAATAAGTTTGATGTCTTTATAGACATACATAAATATGTACGTAAAATTAATGTGAAGAAATACTTTCTTAACAAAAATTCCCAACCAACGACTAATCTGTCGTCTGTAGCACTAGATAGTGGGCTCCGTAATAAGTCTCTCTTCAACCCTTTGAATGGCGCAAACCACCAATTGGAAACATTTAAGGGTCTTGTGATACGAGATTTACAGCACATAGTACCCAAAAAGGAGGTGAATCCACGCCACATATTAGATGGAATCTCAATGCTTGAAGAGAGAAAAGATATAATCATTAGACCCGCGGATAAAGGGGGAGGAGTGGTCATTTTGAATAAAACATTTTATGTTAACCAACTCATGGAGATGTTAGACGACACCAATACCTATACTAAGTTGGAGAAAGATCCATCTAACCAGTATGAAATTAATTTAAAATGTCTAATAGAAATGGGGTACTCTACAGGGGTTCTGACTAATCGTGAGAGGACATATCTTGTACCTAGTAGTAGTAGAATCCCCACTATTTACACCCTCCCCAAAATCCATAAAGATGTTAAATGTCCCCCTGGAAGACCTATTGTCAACGGGATTGGATCCATCACATCCCGTTTAGGACAATATTTCGATATTTATCTCCAAAAAAGTGTGGTAGAGACTCGTGCCTATTTGAGGGATACCAAAAGTTTACTTCAAATGTTACAGGCAGTAGACCTTACAGGGAAAGATGAGATTTTTTTGGTAACTGCAGATGTTTCTGCCTTATACACCATTATCCAGCATGATGATGCCTTGCTGGCTTTGAATTGGGCATTGTGTAAACGTGATGATATACCACACAACCAGAAGATTTTTTTAAGGAATGCCCTTGATTTTTGTTTGAACCATAATTTTTTTTGGTTCAATGGAGATTTCTATTCCCAATCCAGAGGTGTTGCTATGGGGGCTAAATTTGCCCCCAGTATAGCAAATTTGTTTATGGGGGAATGGGAGGATAAGTTCATTTTCTCTATAACACGCCCACAACTCCTGATGTATAAAAGATACATTGATGATCTGTTCTTTATCTGGGAGGGGCCTTTAAGCACGTTGCAAGAATTTTTAAGTGAACTTAATAACAATAAGAATAACATCAAATTGACTAGTGAATATAGCCCTAGTGATATTCATTTCTTGGATGTTCACATTTATAGATGTGAGAATAGGTTGGGAACGAAGGTATTTTTTAAAGCCACAGATTCTAATAGCTATTTACCTGTTAGCAGTGGACATCATCCTTTATGGCTGAAAAATATACCTAAAGGACAAATTACCAGAGTTAAAAGGAATTGCTCTGAGGGAAGTGATTTTTTACTACAGGCCCAGATTGTAAAAAATAAATTTCTAGAAAAAGGTTATAAAGAAAGGGTATTAAACTCTTTAATTTGTGAATTGGCGGAATTACCTAGGGATAATTTCCTTAGAGATCCATTACCGGCACAGATAGATAGAGGAAGAGAATGGAGTTTTATCTCGAGCTTCCATTCCCAATACAAGGAGGTCGAAGAGATTTTTTATACTCATTGGCATGTTTTATGTATGGATAAAGTACTCTCTACAGTATTGCCTCAAAAACCTGGTTTTATCTATAGAAGGGCTATGAGTTTTGCTGATAAAATAGTAAGGAAGGTTTTGGACCCCCCATCTAGACCCTCTACCTTTTGGGATAGAGATGTTTTTTTTGCATGCAGGAGGTGTCGTGCATGCAGAGAGGTCAACAGGCCATTAAGGGCTGTTGAAACCTTCACATCTACCTCAAACGATAAGGAGTTTACTATCAGGGAATTCATCACATGTAACACTTCGTATGTTGTGTATGCCCTCCAATGCCCGTGCGGGCTTATTTATATAGGCCGCACTAAACGCCAACTTAAAGTTAGAGTGTCAGAACACATTGCAAATATTATTATTGGTTTTAAAGACCACAATGTGTCACTTCATTTTAAAATATTTCACAATCAGGATCCTTCGGGACTTAAATTTTGGGGGGTCGACCATTTGAAGCCAGCATGGAGGGGCTCTAATTTGGTCAGAGATCTTTCCAAGAGAGAAACTCAATGGATTTTTTCTGTAGATACTTTGTCGCCCAAAGGGTTGAATGTTGAATTAGATATTAATTGTTTTATTAGTGATTTTTAAATTAAATTTTAAAAAATTAAATTATTTTATCATTGTCTAAATAAGATTGGAGCTTCCTACATGGCATGTTTATATAATTTTTAGTATTTTTTATTATATAAATTTTTGTTTAAAAAGTTTTTCTATACCATGGTATTGACCTATGTAGTAGTTATTACATATAGTGCTTAATGGGTTAAAATGACTATGGTAATCATTGTCTATATGTATCGGCATAAATATGCATTATCATTATGATTGTTGATTTATAGGCTCTGTTGATTTAATTTTATTTAATTGAATCAGACTCAGCTTTTAAATATTATTATTATACCTAATCTCTTGTATAATCCCCTGTGAAGCTATCCAGGTGATTTATAACAGGATATGCAGTTAGACTTTGTTTGGTCCATTCCTCTCCCTGTAGTAAGCCTTCAGTGTAATCAGCCGTCATCGTTATGTGCACCCATTGCTTTGTCAGGCGCGGGCTGATTGGCTAAGGTTGAGGACTGGAACGCATTATAAGTCTGCGTGTGCGTCGTGTGGTCACGCCCTCTGTTGAAGTCAACCAATGACGAAACGCGGCAGGGCGTGACCTACACGACACGCTGGGAGTGCTGGTTTGCGTTCCACCGCTCAGAGAACCAGGAAGAGGAAGTAAGGCATTGCAGCCCTTGGTTCTTTTTGATACACGCCGGACGGCGGATACGGTGAAGTAAACCACCCTCCATGCTTGCTTATGTGATCTTTTAACTGATGTACGTTTAATGTATGAGGGGACCAAGTTTGTGAGGGTTTGTTTTATGAAATAAACTGGGTTACACTATGTGCTTTCCCTTTGTTTGTTTTTTGGAAGCCCATCTCATTCTGAGGTCTCCTTGACGGATACAATATTTCAGTGTTTGGCTTGGATACAGCAATTTCTATTCAAGGCTTTAATTCAATATTACTCTGGTGAGTGTGAACCCCTACGGGGTGTGTGTGTCACGAGGTGGATCTGGAAGATTGGTGGAAGGTGCACTCTACTTATTTCTTTAGGATCACCCATGGACATTCTTTTGAAGCACTGAAAACTATCTTGAATCTGTCTTAAGAACTGTTAGGTGGTGTTGACCACTGTCATTCCTCAACATTTAGCGCTGTTTGTAGTATTGACTGATACAGATTACTGTGTTCATTTTTACTATTGTTATATATATTTTGCCATGTTTTAAACAGCAGCTTAGTTTTATATATTTTTAATTATTTATTTTTTAAAAATATTTTTGTCAACATTTATTACCCACTTGTGGATAACTATTGTGGTCATTCATCTTTGTGGTAAATTGCAATACGTGTTATCCATAGGCGCTGAGCGGTGTATTATAGGCCTTTTTATACACTCTTTTTAAATTCTAGTGATCATTTTTCTTGGCAGCCATGGATGTTTTGCAATTTTTAAGTAGTAGAACGATTGATATTGCTAATGTATTTTCAGTTAACGAGCAAACCACTGCACAGGTTAATTTTAATGGTGTAATGACTGCACTAGGTAATGTACTTGAGAAGCAAGTCCGCACGTGGTGGGACATTTGCACATTAGAGTATTATATAAAAGAAAAAATTATAATTAGAAGTCTTCGTTGGGAAGTAGTTCCCCAAGATGGTCTTGATGATCCTGAATCCATGAATGAATGGTATGATTTTTTTAATACTATGGGTTTTAAACTTCAAGATCTTATCCTGAAACGTAAAAGGAAAAAAATGTCTAAACTTGAGAGCAGGATTAATGATCTTAAATTGCAGTTAGATCCGATTAAAGATTCACAGCAGGTATCTGATTTTAATATTCGGATAAAGAAAAAACTTGAAAAGGTGGACAAGGATACCCAGAAAAATAAAATAAAAAAGTTTCACCGTGATTTGGGAGACTTCCGTTCTAATTCTGTGTATCTTTGGCAGCAAAATAGGACTGCAGATAATAGGGAAATTAATGGTGAGAATATTCACTCTGATGACCCTGCAGTAAGACCCCCTCAGTTAATTACCAATGTCCCCATTATAAATGATATGAGGAGGAGTGATATCCCACCACGTCCACCGAGGGACCACTCTACGCCAATTAGATCTAATGGGGATTATGGTAGAGGGAGTTCAGTGAGAGAGGGACCTAGCAGTGCCCATTATCATACACCCCATAATCAGCAATATCATGTTCCAGTCCATAATAGGTTTGAACCTTTATGGGAAAATGGAACTAATTATCGATCTCCCCGTCCTTTTTTAGGGAGGGGGAGGGGGTGGCAGAGACGGGGCAGAGGACATCCCCAAAGAAGGGGAAGGCCTCCGGTTCATACTCAACAAAATCAGGAACACAGAGATCCTCAGTGGAGAGAACCACCTTATTGGGAGAGGGATCAGGTACAACACTCCACTCAGAGGAGAGACGAACGCGAGGATGCAGAGCGGGGTCAAAAATCCAGAAAAAGAAGCAGAGGCCCAGATTAGGTGGTATTTTTAATCTGAGTGACACAATTTTATCGCACAAGGAAATTAATATTTTACATTTGGGTTTGAAGTGTGGTCTGAAAAGGCCAATAAATAAGTTTGATGTCTTTATAGACATACATAAATATGTACGTAAAATTAATGTGAAGAAATACTTTCTTAACAAAAATTCCCAACCAACGACTAATCTGTCGTCTGTAGCACTAGATAGTGGGCTCCGTAATAAGTCTCTCTTCAACCCTTTGAATGGCGCAAACCACCAATTGGAAACATTTAAGGGTCTTGTTATACGAGATTTACAGCACATAGTACCCAAAAAGGAGGTGAATCCACGCCACATATTAGATGGAATCTCAATGCTTGAAGAGAGAAAAGATATAATCATTAGACCCGCGGATAAAGGGGGAGGAGTGGTCATTTTGAATAAAACATTTTATGTTAACCAACTCATGGAGATGTTAGACGACACCAATACCTATACTAAGTTGGAGAAAGATCCATCTAACCAGTATGAAATTAATTTAAAATGTCTAATAGAAATGGGGTACTCTACAGGGGTTCTGACTAATCGTGAGAGGACATATCTTGTACCTAGTAGTAGTAGAATCCCCACTATTTACACCCTCCCCAAAATCCATAAAGATGTTAAATGTCCCCCTGGAAGACCTATTGTCAACGGGATTGGATCCATCACATCCCGTTTAGGACAATATTTAGATATTTATCTCCAAAAAAGTGTGGTAGAGACTCGTGCCTATTTGAGGGATACCAAAAGTTTACTTCAAATGTTACAGGTAGTAGACCTTACAGGGAAAGATGAGATTTTTTTGGTAACTGCAGATGTTTCTGCCTTATACACCATTATCCAGCATGATGATGCCTTGCTGGCTTTGAATTGGGCATTGTGTAAACGTGATGATATACCACACAACCAGAAGATTTTTTTAAGGAATGCCCTTGATTTTTGTTTGAACCATAATTTTTTTTGGTTCAATGGAGATTTCTATTCCCAATCAAGAGGTGTTGCTATGGGGGCTAAATTTGCCCCCAGTATAGCAAATTTGTTTATGGGGGAATGGGAGGATAAGTTCATTTTCTCTATAACACGCCCACAACTCCTGATGTATAAAAGATACATTGATGATCTGTTCTTTATCTGGGAGGGGCCTTTAAGCACGTTGCAAGAATTTTTAAGTGAACTTAATAACAATAAGAATAACATCAAATTGACTAGTGAATATAGCCCTAGTGATATTCATTTCTTGGATGTTCACATTTATAGATGTGAGAATAGGTTGGGAATGAAGGTATTTTTTAAAGCCACAGATTCTAATAGCTATTTACCTGTTAGCAGTGGACATCATCCTTTATGGCTGAAAAATATACCTAAAGGACAAATTACCAGAGTTAAAAGGAATTGCTCTGAGGGAAGTGATTTTTTACTACAGGCCCAGATTGTAAAAAATAAATTTCTAGAAAAAGGTTATAAAGAAAGGGTATTAAACTCTTTAATTTGTGAATTGGCGGAATTACCTAGGGATAATTTCCTTAGAGATCCATTACCGGCACAGATAGATAGAGGAAGAGAATGGAGTTTTATCTCGAGCTTCCATTCCCAATACAAGGAGGTCGAAGAGATTTTTTATACTCATTGGCATGTTTTATGTATGGATAAAGTACTCTCTACAGCAGTGGTCATCAACCCTGTCCTCGGGGCCCACTAACAGGCCAGGTTTTATGTATTACCTTGGGGAGATGCAGACTAGAATACTGCAATCACTGAGCAGCAAATTATATCACCTGTGATGTATTTCAGTTATCCTGCAAACCTGGCCTGTTAGTGGGCCCTGAGGACAGGGTTGATGACCACTGCTCTACAGTATTGCCTCAAAAACCTGGTTTTATCTATAGAAGGGCTATGAGTTTTGCTGATAAAATAGTAAGGAAGGTTTTGGACCCCCCATCTAGACCCTCTACCTTTTGGGATAGAGATGTTTTTTTTGCATGCAGGAGGTGTCGTGCATGCAGAGAGGTCAACAGGCCATTAAGGGCTGTTGAAACCTTCACATCTACCTCAAACGATAAGGAGTTTACTATCAGGGAATTCATCACATGTAACACTTCGTATGTTGTGTATGCCCTCCAATGCCCGTGCGGGCTTATTTATATAGGCCGCACTAAACGCCAACTTAAAGTTAGAGTGTCAGAACACATTGCAAATATTATTATTGGTTTTAAAGACCACAATGTGTCACTTCATTTTAAAATATTTCACAATCAGGATCCTTCGGGACTTAAATTTTGGGGGGTCGACCATTTGAAGCCAGCATGGAGGGGCTCTAATTTGGTCAGAGATCTTTCCAAGAGAGAAACTCAATGGATTTTTTCTGTAGATACTTTGTCGCCCAAAGGGTTGAATGTTGAATTAGATATTAATTGTTTTATTAGTGATTTTTAAATTAAATTTTAAAAAATTAAATTATTTTATCATTGTCTAAATAAGATTGGAGCTTCCTACATGGCATGTTTATATAATTTTTAGTATTTTTTATTATATAAATTTTTGTTTAAAAAGTTTTTCTATACCATGGTATTGACCTATGTAGTAGTTATTACATATAGTGCTTAATGGGTTAAAATGACTATGGTAATCATTGTCTATATGTATCGGCATAAATATGCATTATCATTATGATTGTTGATTTATAGGCTCTGTTGATTTAATTTTATTTAATTGAATCAGACTCAGCTTTTAAATATTATTATTATACCTAATCTCTTGTATAATCCCCTGTGAAGCTATCCAGGTGATTTATAACAGGATATGCAGTTAGACTTTGTTTGGTCCATTCCTCTCCCTGTAGTAAGCCTTCAGTGTAATCAGCCGTCATCGTTATGTGCACCCATTGCTTTGTCAGGCGCGGGCTGATTGGCTAAGGTTGAGGACTGGAACGCATTATAAGTCTGCGTGTGCGTCGTGTGGTCACGCCCTCTGTTGAAGTCAACCAATGACGAAACGCGGCAGGGCGTGACCTACACGACACGCTGGGAGTGCTGGTTTGCGTTCCACCGCTCAGAGAACCAGGAAGAGGAAGTAAGGCATTGCAGCCCTTGGTTCTTTTTGATACACGCCGGACGGCGGATACGGTGAAGTAAACCACCCTCCATGTTTGCTTATGTGATCTTTTAACTGATGTACGTTTAATGTATGAGGGGACCAAGTTTGTGAGGGTTTGTTTTATGAAATAAACTGGGTTACACTATGTGCTTTCCCTTTGTTTGTTTTTTGGAAGCCCATCTCATTCTGAGGTCTCCTTGACGGATACAATATTTCAGTGTTTGGCTTGGATACAGCAATTTCTATTCAAGGCTTTAATTCAATATTACTCTGGTGAGTGTGAACCCCTACGGGGTGTGTGTGTCACGAGGTGGATCTGGAAGATTGGTGGAAGGTGCACTCTACTTATTTCTTTAGGATCACCCATGGACATTCTTTTGAAGCACTGAAAACTATCTTGAATCTGTCTTAAGAACTGTTAGGTGGTGTTGACCACTGTCATTCCTCAACATTTAGCGCTGTTTGTAGTATTGACTGATACAGATTACTGTGTTCATTTTTACTATTGTTATATATATTTTGCCATGTTTTAAACAGCAGCTTAGTTTTATATATTTTAAATTATTTATTTTTTAAAAATATTTTTGTCAACATTCATTACCCACTTGTGGATAACTATTGTGGTCATTCATCTTTGTGGTAAATTGCAATACGTGTTATCCATAGGCGCTGAGCGGTGTATTATAGGCCTTTTTATACACTCTTTTTATATATCCTGGACAGCTACTAAAAATACAAGGTACTTTTTAAGTGTAATCTGTGAAACTCCTCCCTAAACTTTTCTATAAATGAGTAAGCTTTGAAGTTTTGCCTCCAGACAAAAAAAACTTCATCCAGATCTGACAGCGCAAGGTAAGAGATCCAAGCTTGGTAAATTGCACTGATAAATGGTTTATTTGATTTTTTGAAAATCTTTAAAAAAATATTTTTTTTTTTTGGCTGTTAAATTCCAAAAAGCAAAATAATTATTTTGGAATATATAGGCCACCAAAAAAAAAAAGTATTTGAATTATTTTTATTACCATGCAGTTCAATTTCAAGTTTATAAAATAAAATACATAAAATGTATTTTATACTTTGTGCCTTTTGTCAAACTGATGACCATTCTAGCCCAGACAATGCTGATATAGCAAAGCATAGAGTCTTAAACATCGAAAATTATTTTGATTGTTATTTGGGTGCATTCTCTATCGATGGCTACTCTTAATGCATCAACGTTTGCCCTATTTTTAGCATAAACTTTATCATTTAGAAATCCCCATAAGAAAAAGTCCAGTGGTGTGAGGTCTGGTGAACGCAGAGGGTTTTCTACTAAACTTCTTCACCCAATCCTTGTGTTTGTCAGATTCTTATCAAGATAGGCCCTTACATCACAATGGTAGTAAATTAACATGATGTTCCTCCATAATGTGTGGATTATGAGATGATGCGCAGTAAGTGCAGGAAGCGGTGGGTAATTGAACCAGGCGCCAAGTATAAAAAAGTATACTTATATATTTTAAAATTTGGAAGTGAACTGTATGGTATTAAATACTGACTTTATAATCGCTCATTGTGGGACACTATATACATATATATATATATATATATATGTATATATATATATATATATATATATATATATATTCTATATAATATTATAAATCATGAAATAGAATAATTTCAAGATTATTATGTTACTGATATATTTAATTATTATTATTATTTGATAAACTTTATGTTTGTATGTGTGTGTTTGGGATGCTAAATTCCAAAAAGTCAAGGATCATTTTATTTTGAAGAGTTTTTTTTCTCTTTTTATACCTGTATTCATATATTCAGTATATTATATAATGTCATAATTCTATATTCCATATAATATTAAAATACATGATTTAGATTAGTATTATTGATATATTTGTGTATATATATATATATATATATATATATTGTCAGGGTCACCTGTGGCCAGGTGACAGATGCACACCGTAGGGGGACAGGAGTGCACCGCGAGGTAGTGAACCCTATGGCTGGCTTCTGTGGATAGGAAACTGGGTGGTTGTGGAAAGCGGGACCAGAGGAGCACAACCGGGATCCCAACGGAAGCGAGAGCCAAGATTCCCCAGGGCGCGGAGTCTAAGACCCAGCTGGTCTTCTCCAGGGCCTCTAGTGGTGAGGATGTTACGCTGCAGGCTGGGACCAGGTCGCGGCCCCTGGAGTTTCCTAGCTCACGCCCCGTAGGATAAGGGGAAGCAGCAGCACACGATAGGGAGAACCGAATAACAAGCCGAAGGTCAGGGGCCACAAGCAGACAAGGATAACGAAGAGCGAGCCGAAGGTCAAGGGTCACGAGCAGACAGGGATGGTCGGGGACAAGCCAATAACGTAACAGAGAGACAGACGTAGCACACGGCAGGCAGGAACCCAAACACACAATGCCTAACAAACACGTTGATCAGCAAAGCAGGCTTGCAGTGCACAGGTTAATATAGTGTTCAGTGATAGGGCCTGGGGTGGAGTCAGGCTGGGAGGAGATTATAAAGGAAGCCAGGTGAAGGAGGTCTGGTCTCTAGATGAACACATGAGGAGGAAGGTAAGATGGCAGACAGACATTAATGCATATCCATGACAGTACCCTCCCTCTTACGAGGCCTCCCCCTTCCCCGCCTGGGCCCAGGTTTAGAGGGAAACTTCAGATGAAACTCCTTTAACAGACGAGGTGCAAAGACCTCAGATGCAGTGATCCAAGACCTCTCCTCAGGACCAAACCCTTTCCAATGAACGAGGTACTGAAGAACGCCTTTACAGAGTCGGGAGTCCAGAATTTGACTGATCTCGTACTCCTGATTATCCTCAGAGACAGGCGCCACGGTAGGAAGAGGACGAGAGAATTTATTGAGGACTAAAGGCTTTAGAAGAGCAACATGAAAGGAGTTAGTGATTTTAAGGCTCTTAGGAATCTGGAGTTTGAAACAAACCGGATTCAGTTTAGCAGTTACCGTGTATGGACCGATGAATCGTGGAGCAAACTTCAGAGAAGGAACTCGGAGCTTGATGTTCCTGGTAGAGAGCCAGACTTTGTCCCCTGGCTGAAGAGAAGGCGGTTTACGCCTGCGGCGGTCGGCAAAGCCTTTGAATTTTTCAGCAGCTGCCCGGAGGGAATCATGAACGTGACCCCAAACGGAATTGAGAGACTCCTGAACCGAAGCCAAAGCTGGAATGTCTGGAGAACAGATCATAGGAAGAGGAAGTTGAGGGTGTTTTCCATAAACTGTGAAAAAGGGTGTCTTCTGCGAACTGGTATTCACATGATTGTTATGGGAGAATTCTGCCCACGGGAGTAGAGAGGACCAATCGTCATGGTGAGAAGACACAAAGGTGCGAAGAAAGACCTCTAACTCCTGATTAACCCTCTCAGTCTGTCCATTGGATTGGGGATGGTAAGAAGAAGAAAAATCCAAGACAATATTGAGGGATTTGCAAAAGGCTCTCCAAAAACGAGACGTGAATTGGACTCCCCTGTCGGAAACAATATGAGAAGGGACCCCATGTAGGCGGAGAATTTCTCGAATGAAAATGGGAACCAAGGCAGGGGCAGAAGGAAGACCAGGAAGAGGAACAAAATGAGCCATCTTGGAGAATCGATCGATTACCACCCAAATGACTGTATTATTCTCAGACAGTGGGAGATCGGTGATAAAATCCATGGCAATATGGGCCCAGGGTTCCTTAGGAATAGGCAAGGGCATGAGGAGACCAGCAGGAGCTTGTGTGGAGGATTTGGACTGAGCACAGACATGACAAGCTTTAACGTAGTCTTTGACGTCTGAGCGGAGATTAGGCCACCAGTAGTGACGACTGATGAGTAGGAAGGATCGGAGGAATCCAGAATGCCCTGCCACCTTGGAATCATGTCCCCAACGAAGGATCTTAGCTCTTAGCCCAGTGGGGACAAAGGTCTTACCAGGCGGAATTTTAGACTTCAGGGTGGTAGAGTGGGCAACAATGCATGAGGTGGGAATGATCGGCTCAGGTTCAGGGGCGGACTCCTCGTCCAAAGTGTCAAATGACCTAGAGAGCGCATCAGCCCGACCGTTGCAGGAACCAGGTTTGTAGGTAATCGTGAAATTAAAACGGGCAAAGAAGAGACTCCACCTGGCCTGTCTAGGATTCAGACGTTTAGCATTCTGTAGATACTGTAAATTCTTGTGATCGGTAAAGATCGTTATGGAGTGAGGGGAACCCTCCAAGAGATGACGCCACTCCTCTAACGCCAATTTAATTGCGAGAAGTTCCCGATCACCGATGGCATAATTCCTCTCTGCCTGAGAAATTTTTTTGGAGAAGAACGCACATGGTTGGCGTCTCTTCTCAAAGATTTGAAGAAGCACAGCTCCCACCCCCATTGAGGAAGCGTCCACTTCAATAAAAAATGCATTCCCAGGATTTGGTCTCCTCAAGAGGGGGCCAGAAACAAAGGCCTGTTTCAGGTTGTGAAATGCAGAGACAGCTTCGGGAGGCCAGTCTCTGGCATTCACACCCTTCTTGGTCAAAGCGATAATAGGCGCGGCAATGGAAGAGTAATTCCTTATGAACTGCCTATAATAATTAGTGAAGCCAAGAAAGCGCTGTGTGGCCTTGAGGCTAGCAGGAAGAGGCCAGTTGGTGATAGCCAAGACCTTCCCAGGGTCCATACGAAGCCCCGAACATGAGACAAAGCACCCCAAAAACAGGACCTCAGAACATTCAAAGGAACATTTCTCCAGCTTGGCATAGAGATTGTTCTCTCTAAGACGTTGAAGTACAGTGCGGACATGGTTTCTGTGGACGAGCAGATTTTCAGAAAAGATCAGAATGTCATCCAGATAGATGACAACAAACTGGTACAGCAGATCTCTGAAGATTTCATTGACAAAGTTTTGAAACACGGCTGGAGCATTACACAGACCAAAAGGCATCACCAGATATTCGTAATGCCCGTCTCTAGTGTTAAATGCAGTCTTCCATTCGTCACCCTCCCGTATTCGAATGAGATTGTACGCGCCTCTGAGATCCAACTTGGTGAAAATGGAGGCACCCTTCAACCTATCGAATAGCTCAGATATTAAGGGTAAGGGGTATCGATTTTTAATAGTAACCGCATTTAAACCCCGATAATCGATGCAGGGTCTTAAGGTACCATCCTTTTTGGCAACAAAAAAGAACCCTGCCCATGCAGGCGATGAGGATTTCCGGATGAACCCTCTCTCCAGATTCTCTGCTACATACTCCGACATGGCCTGGGTCTCTGGGATGGACAGAGGGTAGGTACGACCCCTGAGTAGAGTTGCTCCGGGGACAAGATCAATAGCACAGTCAAAAGACCTGTGGGGAGGAAGCACCTCAGCTGATTTTTACAGAACACATCCCGGTAATCGCTGTATGCGGCGGGAAGATCAGAAGAAACAGAAGTGGCAGCAACCGGAAGACTCTCCTTGGGGGTCACCTTGAGAAGACACGACGAGAAACATGAGGAACCCCAGGCCAGGATCTGCCCAGAGACCCAGTCCACATGTGGAGAGTGGAGCTGTAGCCAAGGGAGGCCCAATACAACTGGGGTAGAGGCCTTGGGTAGAATAAGAAAGGATATCCACTCCTGGTGGAGAATCCCTACCGACATCCTAATGGGTAGCGTCTGGAAGCGAATAGGGCCCCCTGGGAGAACAGTGCCATCAATTGCCGAGACTACCAATGGGGTAGTGAGAGGTGAAAGGGTAAGCTTCATAGAAGAAGCAGTTCTCCAATCCATGAAATTGCCGGCAGCCCCGGAATCCAGGTATGCAAGGGTGACTGAGGAGAAGTGCCTACATGAAGGGACACCGGCAAGAGCAGGCGAGAAGGTGATGTTTCTGGGTCCAATACTCCACCTTCCAAATGTATTAGACCCGAGCGTTTCCCGGACGAAGCGAGCAGGAGTCACGAAAATGACCCTTGCCCCCACAATAGAGGCACAAGCCCAGAGTTCTGCGCCTAGCACGTTCTTCGGGGGTTAGTCTGGTCCGGCCCAGCTGCATAGGTTCTTCAGCAGGAAGAGGATGCTCCACGGAATGAAGGGAGGGGAGCTCAGACTGGCTAGGACCCAGAGAGTGCTGGCGTCTTTTTTCTAAGGACCTCTCTTGAAAACGAATGTCGATCTGGTTGCATAATGAAATTACATCGTCCAGACCGACGGGAATGGCTCTTCCCGCTAATTCGTCTTTCACTCGGTCAGAGAGGCCATGTAAAAAGGTAGCGACCAGGGCCTCATTATTCCAGCTCAATTCAGCTGTGTGGATACGGAACTGAAGAGCATATTGCCCCACTGAACTAGATTCTTGGCGAAGACGTAAGACAGCACTAGCCGCTGAAGAAGCCCGAGCCGGCTCTTCGAAGATATTACGAAAGAGCTTCAAGAATTCGGACAGACTGGAAACCACCGGATCGTTCCTCTCCCACAGGGGGGCAGCCCAGGCCAAAGCTTCACCGGAGAGGAGGGAAATGATATAGGCTACCTTAGCCCGGTCAGATAGGAAGCTTTGAGGCTGAAGCTCAAAATGAATAGTGCATTGGCTGAGAAACCCCCTGCAGGCCTTGGAGTCCCCAGAGAAACGGAACGGAGCTGGCAATCTTAGTGAGTGTGAGGCTGCGACTGGTGCGATAGGTACAGCCGCTGGTTGTACTTGGGGTTGCGGATTCGGGGTTCCCAAGGAGACCTGAAGCTGCTCGAATCGAGAAGCCAGATCCTGGAGGAATCGCATCACCTGGGTCTGATTTGATTCCTGGGTCTCAAGTCTGCGAACTATGCCCTGCAATGGATCATCCGCGGGAAGCGGGATGTCAGCCGGGTTCATGGCTGATCAAACTGTCAGGGTCACCTGTGGCCAGGTGACAGATGCACACCGTAGGGGGACAGGAGTGCACCGCGAGGTAGTGAACCCTATGGCTGGCTTCTGTGGATAGGAAACTGGGTGGTTGTGGAAAGCGGGACCAGAGGAGCACAACCGGGATCCCAACGGAAGCGAGAGCCAAGATTCCCCAGGGCGCGGAGTCTAAGACCCAGCTGGTCTTCTCCAGGGCCTCTAGTGGTGAGGATGTTACGCTGCAGGCTGGGACCAGGTCGCGGCCCCTGGAGTTTCCTAGCTCACGCCCCGTAGGATAAGGGGAAGCAGCAGCACACGATAGGGAGAACCGAATAACAAGCCGAAGGTCAGGGGCCACAAGCAGACAAGGATAACGAAGAGCGAGCCGAAGGTCAAGGGTCACGAGCAGACAGGGATGGTCGGGGACAAGCCAATAACGTAACAGAGAGACAGACGTAGCACACGGCAGGCAGGAACCCAAACACACAATGCCTAACAAACACGTTGATCAGCAAAGCAGGCTTGCAGTGCACAGGTTAATATAGTGTTCAGTGATAGGGCCTGGGGTGGAGTCAGGCTGGGAGGAGATTATAAAGGAAGCCAGGTGAAGGAGGTCTGGTCTCTAGATGAACACATGAGGAGGAAGGTAAGATGGCAGACAGACATTAATGCATATCCATGACATATATATATATATATATATATATATATATTCTATATTATAATACATGATTCAGATAAATATTATTGATATCATCAATTATTTACTCTACTAAAACGGTGTACATTTATTTATTTATTGTTTGGGTTGTTTGCCAAAAGGCCAATTTTGGAGTAGTATGTTTCTTTTTCTGTGTATATGTATTGATTTGATTTAAATAATTTAGCATATTATTAAATAATATTATTGATAGATTTAATTTAAAATATGCTTGTATGTATTGCTTGAATTAGGTGATCTATTTTTCAGGTTTTATGTGTGTATATACACATATATATTAAAGTGTATTTAAGGGGTTGTAAACCCTGGAGGTTTTTCACCTTAATGCATTGTAGTGCAGCAGCTCCCCAGAACCTCCCTTTTACTTCCCTGACCCCGATCCTTTCATTGATGGGGGATGAGCAGAGCAGCTCCAGCCGCTGTCTCGGGTTCTCATTGGATAGATTGATAGCAGCAGGAGACATTGGCTCCCGCTGTTGTCAATCAAATCCAATGACACAGGAGCCGGGGGGCGGGTCCGAGTCCTGCTGTCTGTGTGAACACAGACAGCAGGACTCGGGAGCGCACCCACACAAGGTCCCCCCAGGGAAAGCGGCTCTCTGATGGCGCACTCGAGAAAGGGAGGAGCCAGGAGCGCTGCGGTGGGACCCCAGAAGAGGAGGATTGGGGCCACTCTGCAAAACCCTTGAAAAGAGGAAGTAAGTATGACATGTTTATTAATAACCACTTGCTTACTGGGCACTTAAACCCCCCTCCTGCTCAGACCAATTTTCAGCTTTCAGCGCTCTCACTCTTTGAATGGCAATTGCACGGTCATACAACACTGTACCCAAATGAAATTTTTATAATTTTTTTCCCACAAATAGAGCTTTTTTTTGGTGGTATTTGATCACCTCTGCGGTTATTATTTTTTGTTAAAAAAATTAAAAAAGACAGAATAAAAAAAAAAATACAAAACCGTTTTATATTTTGTTATAAAATTTTGGAAACAGGTAATTTTTCTCCTTCATTGATGTACGCTGATTAGGCTGCACTGATGGGCACCGATAGGCTGCACTGATGGGCTTCACTGATGGGCACCGATGGGCTGCACTGATGGGCACTGATAGGCTGCATTGATGGGCACCGATAATGCGGCACTGGTGGGCACTGATAGGCGGCACTGGTGGGCACTGTGAGGTGACATTGAGAGGTGGCACTGATGGGTGGCACTTAAGGGCATTGATAGGTAGCACTGGTGGGCACTGAGAAGTAGCACTAATAGGTGGCACTAATAGGTGGCAGTGATGGGCACTGATAGGTGGCAGTGATGGGCTCCTTATGCCTTTGTCTTACAGGGTTTTTTTCCCCCCCAGAGTTCACAACCTCTTTAACCTACCCCAGGCTGACTCTCTACATATTCCTCATCGTTCCGGGCCCGGGGTCTGGACCAGGGCCGTTTGAAGGAATTTGGGGGCCCCAAGCAGATTGAGAATTTGGGGCCCCCGCGGAGGGGGGGTGATACAGATTTTTTTTGGAGAAGCGGGGGGGGCGCCAATCGTGAGAGGGGGGCCGCCAATCGAGGGGGGCGGCAATCGCGGGGGGGAGTCGCCAATCGTGGGTAGGGGGGGCCGCCAATCGCGGGTGGGGGGGCCGCCAATCGCGGGAGGGGGGGCAGCCAAATCGTGGGAGGAGGGGGCCGCCAATCGCGGGTGGGGGGCCACCAATCGCGGGAGGAGGGGGCCGCCAAATCGCCAAATCGCGGGAGGGGGGGCCGCCAATAGCGGGTGGGGGGGCCGCCAATCGCAGGAGAGGGGGCCGCCAATCACGGGAGGGGAGGCAGCTCTGCTGGGGGCCCCAAGCAGTTGCTTGGTTTGCCTGTCCTGTTCCGACGGCCCTGGTCTGGACAATATATACCAAAATGGCCAAAGGCCTGGAAAACACGCTCCCAGGTCTATGCCCCCTTCTAACTCTGAATCTACAGTCTCTCTAGGGCGGATTCCTGCTTTATACCTATCATAGTCATCTCAACCAGGTCCCATTAGGCGGTACACTTCCTGGTACTCATCTGTGAGAAGGGGCTACACCAATTCAGCCCAGAGGCTTCTGGACCATGCTTTAAATGATGCCATGTCCTCAAATTTAGCCAGAAAGTCCTCAATGTGATTGTCAGGTAGCATCAGCTGTATAAAGTCACCAGCACAGATTCCACCTTCGCTACCACTGAGAACAGCACCCACCTTTTCCACTTTTTAGAGGGTTCCTGCTACTTCGTAAAATACCTGCTCTCCACAGTAGGTCCAACCACCAGCACTTGATCCCAAGGTTTAGACTCTGAGCCTGGCAGACCGGTTGGCAACTCCACTCTGGTCCCTTATCAATGGTTTGTGCCCATGTTTAAACACTTTACCATTCTTGGTTACTGTAGCATAGTGTATGATTCACAGCAAATCGGGGGGACCAAATATCTTACCCAGGATGCTGTGGTTCACCACTCAACAGTGTAATCTGTTCCCTGGCGGGGATCAAAGTGGAGTCCCTTCTCTGAGCACCAAAGAAATCCTCTGGGGAGCCCCCAAGATATGATAAGTCAGACTCAGAGGGAGAACTCTCTGTTTCTAATCCCGCAAACACGTCTAGGGAACCTGAGTCAGCTTCTATAGGTTCACACATCTGACCATTTGTTCACACAAGTCCCAAAACATGGGGCAGTCACTCCCAATTATCAAGTCATGAGGCAACCCTGGGATCACCCCAACTCTCAATGTAGCAGTTCCTGCTGTTGTGGACAGGATAACACAGGCCATTGGATAGTCTTTGACAACTCCATGTACAGAGACCACTCCAATCTTTTTCCCGGGTATCAGCTTTCCCTGCAAACTGTCCGATTGGAGCAGGGTAGCCCCATTCCCTGAGTCAAGAAGTGTAAGCTTTTGTCCATTAACCCGCACCACTCTCTCAAGCGGGCTTAGATTGTTTTTAGAAACAGCCGCAAAAGGCAAACATAGAGCCATGTTGAGCCATGTCACATTCCATTGGCTCCTCCTGTCTTGGACACTGGGCCGCCATATGACCCCGTTGTTGGCAGGACCAACAGCAAACCTCATGGGGTTCCTCTTGCCCCTGTTTAATTTTAGGAGGGTTTGACGTTGGGGTGCTCCTGGCAGGAGTGTCAGGCACCCGAGCAGACACCATGCATTCAACGGGTGCTGGAACGTGCCTCCTTGGTCTGGACCAGCTCTCTGGTTGCAGAAGGGAACTCCCATACGCTTTCTGCACAGCTGTACAGTTCGACTGTGGCAGCTATCTCATCCAGGGACTGGGGCTCCAACTGAGCCACCCATCGATGTAGCTCCTTAGGCATATAGAAAAAAGGGGGAGAAAGTTGAAGGATCAAAAAGTCCTTCAGCAAAAGAATTCTTCAACAAGGCTCAACTGGTTATACAGACTTATAATGAGTGAACCACAATTAGTGAAGTAGAAAATTTCATTAATTTATTCAATTAGTTTTAAACAAAACACAGCATCAAGAACACCTGATTAAAATGAGACTAGTCAACAAAAACACTAGCTCCTTAGGCAGCCCATGCAGAAAATGGTCCAGTGCGACTTATTCCACAATCTGAGTAGGCGTCTTCTCCTCAGGTTTCAGCCAGTCCTGGAACATGTGCATCAGGTGGTACAGCTGCGCATGGGCTGGCTTATCTTTGTCAAAGCACCAGCCATGGACACGGCTCGCCCTTAAAGCAACAGTCACTCCCAGCCTTGCTAGGATTTCTGCTTTCAGCAGCTTATAGTCCCATGCTGACTCTGGGGCCAAGTAACAATATGCCTGTTTTGGGATCTGAAGTCAGGAAAGGAGCCAGCACATCCACACAGTCTTTCTGAGGTAGACCTTTTCATGCTGCAATCCGCTCAAACATTGCTAGGTATGATTCAGCATGGTCTGTGGCTGTCATCTTTTGCAGGGTCTACTGCACTGCCTTCCGCCAGTCACCCTTTACAGCAGGGTCACCTTTCACCTTTTCAGCCTGCTGGATCACTGCCTTTTGTAGGCCCGCTATCTGCTCCACCAGTAAGCAGTTTGTTTCCTGTTGAACACCATTTATTTGCTGCTGTGTGGCATTAGACACCATCAACTGCTTTAAGCAATCCTCCATTGCTTTTTCAGGAGTTTTCATGGCCGGTACAGCTTTAGGACATGGGATTGGGCTGCACCCCTCAAACTGCCCGCATTCCCCACCAATTGTCAGGATCCGAGGGGTTAACAGGCAGGTGTGAGACAGTTCAGTCAACTTAAAAGGCTTTATTCAGCAAAAGCAAAACAAAAAATTACAGACTTTGTCTTCATGGGCAGTTCAAAACAACACCAGAAACTGTTCTTATCAGTATGACACAGTCTTTTTAAATAATGTTCAGAGTCCCAGCCACAGCATATATGATAGCAAAGTCCCAGTTCAGGCCAGCTCACCCAGCAGGTTCAAGTCAGAGGCAACAGGCTTCCATCCAGCAGGGATGAGCCGAACACCCCCCTGTTCGAACGTTCGAAATCTAAAGTGTTAATTATAAAGGCTAATATGCAAGTTATTGTCCTAAAAAGTGTTTGGGGACCCGGGTCCTGCCCCAGGGGACATGTATCAATGCAAAAAGAAGTTTTAAAAACGGACGTTTTTTCGGGAGCAGTGATTTTAATAATGCTTAAAATGAAAAAATAAAAGTGAAATATTCCTTTAAATTTCGTACCTGGGGGGTGTGTATGATATGCATGTAAAGTGGCGCATGTTTCCAGTGCTTAGAACTGTCCCTGCAAAAAATGTCATTTTTGAAAGAAAAAAATGCATTTAAAACTGACTCGCGGCTATTAATGAATTGTCGGCTCCCGGCAATACATACAAAAGTCATTGATAAAAAAAAAAAAAAAAAAGCGTGGGGGTTCCCCAGAATTCAATTACCAGGCCCTTCAGGTCTGGAATGGATATTAAGGGGAACCCCGCCGCAAATTAAAAAAAAATTGACCTGGGGTTCCCCCAAATATCCATTCCAGGCCCTTCAGATCTGGCATGGATTTTAAGGGTAACTCCACCCCAAATTTAAAAAAAAAATGGCGTGGAGTCCCCCTAAAAATCCATACCAGACCCCTTATCCGAGCACGCAACCTGGCCGGCCGCAGGGGAAAAGGGGGGGACGAGAGAGCGGCCCCCCCTCCCTCCTGAACCGTACCAGGCCACATGCCCTCAACATGGGGAGGATGTCCCCATGTTGATGGGGACAAGGGCCTCATCCCCACAACCCTTGCCCGGTGGTTGTGGGGGTCTGCGGGCGGGGGGCTTATCGGAATCTGGAAGACCCCTTTAACAAAGGGGACCCCCAGATCCCGGCCCCCCCCTATGTGAATTGGTAAGGGGTACATTGTACCCCTACCATTTCACGAAGAAAGCGTAAAAAAATGTTTAAAAAAAACACACAAACACCTTGAAAAAGTCCTTTATTAAAAAAAAAAAAACATTCCAGCGGTGAAATCCAGTGTCCCGCGGCGATCCCGATGTCCAGCGCTGTCCTTCATTGGTTGTGCCTGAGCGACCTGATGGGGAACTCCCTCTCAGTATTTTAAATGTATAGACCCGCCCCTTCTAAAGTTCCCCATCAGGTCCGCTCAGCGGACCAGATGCGGAACATGAGAAGGGGCGGGTCTATACATGTATTACCAAAGTGAGAGCAGTTCCCCATCAGGTCCGCCCCCTCGGTATGTCGGACCCGCCTACGTCATTGGCTTGAGCGGGGAACTTCCTTCACTATGTAAATTTAAATTACACAGTGAAGGAAGTTCCCCGCTCAAGCCAATGACGTAGGCGGGTCCGACATACCGAGGGGGCGGACCTGATGGGGAACTGCTCTCACTTTGGTAATACATGTATAGACCCGCCCCTTCTCATGTTCTGCATCTGGTCCGCTGAGCGGACCTGATGGGGAACTTTAGAAGGGGCGGGTCTATACATTTAAAATACTGAGAGGGAGTTCCCCATCAGGTCCGCTCAGGCACAACCAATAAAGGACAGCGCTGGACATCGGGATCGCCGCGGGACACTGGATTTCACCGCTGGAATGTTTTGTTTTTTTTTTAAATAAAGGACTTTTTCAAGGTGTTTGTGTGTTTTTTTAAACATTTTTTTACGCTTTCTTCGTGAAATGGTATACCCCTTACCAATTCACATAGGGGGGGGCCGGGATCTGGGGGTCCCCTTTGTTAAAGGGGTCTTCCAGATTCCGATAAGCCCCCCGCCCGCAGACCCCCACAACCACCGGGCAAGGGTTGTGGGGATGAGGCCCTTGTCCCCATCAACATGGGGACATCCTCCCCATGTTGAGGGCATGTGGCTTGGTATGGTTCAGGAGGGAGGGGGGGCCGCTCTCTCGTCCCCCCTTTTCCCCTGCGGCCGGCCAGGTTGCGTGCTAGGATAAGGGGTCTGGTATGGATTTTTAGGGGGACTCCACGCCATTTTTTTTTTAAATTTGGGGTGGAGTTCCCCTTAAAATCCATGCCAGATCTGAAGGGCCTGGAATGGATATTTGGGGAAACCCCACGTCAATTTTTTTTTAAATTTGCGGCGGGGTTCCCCTTAATATCCATTCCAGACCTGAAGGGCCTGGTAATTGAATTCTGGGGAACCCCCACGCTTTTTTTTTTTTTTTATCAATGACTTTTGTATGTATTGCCGGGAGCCGACAATTCATTAATAGCCGCGAGTCAGTTTTAAATGCATTTTTTTCTTTCAAAAATGACATTTTTTGCAGGGACAGTTCTAAGCACTGGAAACATGCGCCACTTTACATGCATATCATACACATCCCCCAGGTACGAAATTTAAAGGAATATTTCACTTTTATTTTTTCATTTTAAGCATTATTAAAATCACTGCTCCCGAAAAAACGGCCGTTTTTAAAACTTCTTTTTGCATTGATACATGTCCCCTGGGGCAGGACCCGGGTCCCCAAACACTTTTTAGGACAATAACTTGCATATAAGCCTTTATAATTAGCACTTTAGATTTCTCCCATAGATTTTTCGAATTTGCCGCGAACACCCCAATTTGTTCGTTGTTCGCGAACGGGCGAACAGGCAATGTTCGAGTCGAACATGAGTTTGACTCGAACTCGAAGCTCATCCCTACCATCCAGTATCAAGGTCTCCTCAACACTGATAGCAAAACAAACATCTCCCCCCAGCTCTCTGACCAGCTGCCTAATAAGCAGGCCTGAAAGTAAAGTACTTGCCCTCTTTTATTAACCCTCTCTTAACCTAACCCAGGCTGACTCTCTACAGTATATATATAGAGCTTTTTTCTCAAACAATAGGTGCTGGAACTTAACCACGGCCCCACAAAACCCCTCCCCCTACACACACCCTCCAAATCACATCAAATAGTGGGTGTGTTCAGTCAAATTTCACGAACAGTAGGAGGGTCTTAAAGGGGCAATAAATACCAGGATTGCATTACATACAGAGTGCAGAGCTCTCACTTGTAAACAAAGAAACCAGACTTCTGTGTTTACAAGTGATTGTGGTGAGCAGGCACCAAAGGGTCTGAGCCAGAGGTGGTGGAACTGAGTTCCACCAAGTTCCCCCTGAATATATATATATATATATTCCCCCATATATACGGTATATATATATATATATATATATATATATATATATATAGCTATAGCATTTGCGCACAGACATTTTCTTATTTGCTGTAAAATTCCTATGTTAGCAGGTCCCAATGCATTCCTCATCTGCGGAAGTGGACAGTAAGGATGAGCCGAACACCCCCCGGTTCGGTCCGCATCCAGAACATGCGAACGGACCGAAAGTTTGCGCGAACTTTCGAACACTGTTAAAGTCTATGGGACTCGAACATGAGAAATCAAAAGTGCAAATTTTAAGGGCTAATATACAAGTTATTGTCCTAAAAAGGGTTTGGGGACCCGGGTCCTGCCCCAGGGGACATGTATCAATGCAAAAAAAAGTTTTAAAAACAGCTGTTTTTCCGGGAGCAGTGATTTTAATGAGGCTTAAAGTGAAAAAATAAAAGTGAAATATTCCTTTAAATATCGTGCCTGGGGGTGTCTATAGTATGCCTGTAAAGTGGCGTGTGTTTCCCGTGTTTAGAACTGTCCCTGCACAAAATTACATATCTAAAGAAATAAAAGTCATTTAAAACTGCTTGCGGCTTTAATGTAATGTCTGGTCCCGGCAATATGGATGAAAATCATTGAGAAAAACGGCATGGGTACCCCCCCCCCCAGCCCATTACCAGCCCCTTTGGGTCTTGTATGGATATTAAGGGGAACCCTGCACTCAAATTAAAAAAAACAAAAGGCTACTCTGAACAGCAGTATACAGGCGATGCAAACAAGACAGGGTCTGTAGGTTTGTAGTGTAGCTCCAGCCAAAAAATCTATTTTTAAGCTTTTTGGAAAACATAGGGAAGGGTTATCACTCCTGTAACATATGTTTTGCTGTCTGTGCCCCTGTTCAGAAGATTTCACCTCACTTTATGTCCCAATGACAATTGGATTTTGAAAATTTGGGGTTATTAGGGAAACAAGGATTGGTGATAAAACATCAGTGGAGACACCTTTTTCCCATATTAACTCTTACAGTAGAGAATTTCCCTTCCTAGGGGTAGATTTCCTCTCACTTCCTGTTGTGTCCCTCCGTTTTTAAGTCGGATGTTTGAAAGTAGGGGCCTGCCCTATATACTCTGCAGAAATTTGGGCCTTAGGTGTTGGTGTTGCCACAACACTGTAAGCCCTTAGAGTTATGCCGCGTACACACGATCATTTTTCCCGTCGGGAAAAATGACATTTTTTTTTTCGCCGAGAAAAACGATCGTCTGTGGGCTTTATGTCGTTTTTCTCGTTGAGAAAAACGGCAGAAAAAACGACGAGAAAAATTAGAACATGTTCTAAATTTTCTCATCGTTTTTTCCATCATTTTTTTCCACGGCAGTTTTCCCATAGGGAGACACTGCCGCGGAGCCCACAGACACAAAAAAATGACGGGAAAAACGGTCGTGTGTGGGGGAAAATGCCGTTCCCTCGTTTTTCATTTTATTTCATGTCGTGATTCACGGCGGTGTTTTCACCGCCGTGAATCACGATCGTGTGTACGCGGCATAACTCTTGGTGGGCGCAGGAACGGGCCCTGCTGTGAAATATTAGATCAAGAATTGTAATTACATGCCCCTGTTGAAAAGGGTCAGAAAAATTGGGCCTTTGGTGGTGGACGGTGTGGTGGTGTTGCCACAACACTGTAAGCCCGTACAGTTACTCTTGGTGGGTGCAGGAATGGGCCCTGCTGTGAAATGATAGATCAAAAATTGTAATTACATGCCCCTGTTGAACAGGGGCAGAAAAATTGGGCCTTTGATGGTGGTGTGGTGGTGTTGCCACAACACTGTAAGCCCGCACAGTTACTCTTGGTGGGTGCAGGAATGGGCCCTGCTGTGAAATATTAGATCAAGAATTGTAATTACATGATCCTGTTGAACAGGGGCAGAAAAATTGGGCCTTATGCCGCGTACACACGGTCGTTTTTAATGTCATTTTCAAAAACAACGTTTTTCTCGACGTGATTTTTCTTGTTTCCTCTCAAGCCTGTCTTGCATACACACGCTTATTAAAAAAAACGCTTGAGCAAAGTGCAGTGACGTACAACACGTACGACGGCACTATAAAGGGGAAGTTCCGTTCGAATGGCGCCACCCTTCATGTTAGTAAAGTTTGTTGAGCGACGATTCGCGCTTTTCAGCCACTTGCTTTTCAGTCCGTTACAGCGTGACGAATGTGCTATCTCCATTACAAACGCTAGTTTTACCAGAACGAGCGCTCCCGTCTCATACTTGATTCTGAGCATGCGCGTTTTTTTCCCCTCGTAAAAGCATACACACTACCGTTTTTCACGTCGCAGGATCTCATTTTTTTAGGCCATTTTTCACGTAGTTAAAAATGCTCTGGAGCCTACACACGATCGTTTTTAATGCCCAATTTAAAAAATGGCATTTTTAACGACGTGAAAAAAGATCGTGTGTACGCGGCAATCAGGCACTGGTGCTGGTGCCACAACACTGCAACCCCTCACAGATACTCTAGTTCTGTGTTTCTCAACTCCAGTCCTCAAGGCGCCCCAACAGGTCATGTTTTCAGGTTTTCCATTATTTTGCACAGGTGATTTGATCAGTTTCACTGCCTTAGTAATTACCACAGCCATTTGATCTGAGGGAAATCCTGAAAACATGACCTGTTGGGGCGCATTGAGGACTAGAGTTGAGAAACACTGCTCTAGTTGGAGCGCAGGAATGAGCCCTGCTGAAAAGTATTACAGCAAAAATTGTAATTAAACGCCTCTGTTAAACAGGGGCAGAAAAATTGGGCCTTAGCCACTGGTGGCGGTGCCCAGAACCAAAAATGTTCTTACAAGCGATCAACATGAACATTGAGGAGGAAGAGGATAGTCACTCAGCATAACAGGATAGTCACTCAGCATCAGCATAGGCAGTCTTGAAGGGATCTCACATTCATAAAAAAAAAAATTTGGTTACATCAGCATCAGGTGCTTGGTAACTGGTGATCCAAGTCTGATTCATTTTTATGAAGGTGAGCCGATCGACCGAGTCGGTGGACAGGCACACCCTGTGATCGGTTACAAAGCCTACAGCAGCACTGAATGTGCGTTCCGAAAGAACACTGGATGCAGGACAGGCCAATAGCTCAATTGCATACTGTCCAAGCTCTGGCCAGTGATCCATCCTCAAGATCCAGTAACCCAGAGGATTTTTGGTGGGAAAGGTCTCTTGCCCCTAGGTATTCCTGCACCATGTAAATAAGACACTGGCGATGGTTGCTGGAACCGATCATACCTTGCGGCTGCGGACTAAAAAATTGTCTGAACGCGTTGCACAAACCTTTCTGCAAGGCCTTCCCGAAGATGTTTCATCCTCTGCTCCCTCTGCGATAGCTTGATAAGGTCCGCAACCTTACCCTGGTAACGTGGATCAAGGAGGGTTGCCAGCCAGTAATGATCCCTCTCCTTGATACCACGAATCCGAGGATCCTTTCGCAGGCTTTGCAGGATCAGGGAGGCCATGCAGCGTAGGTTTTCTGAGGCATTCGGTCCGGTGTCCTCTGGGTCACTAAGGATGACATGATCCGCAGCCACCTCCTCCCAGCCACGTACAAGTCCATGTTTTTCTGGGGACTGTAAATGATCCCTTGAAGACTGCTACTGATGCTGAGTGCTAGGCTGCACCTCCATGCTGACACAATCCTCCTCCTCCTCGTCCTCTTCCTGTGTGATCGGCGGGCCTGCAGGAACACTGTCTGGATAAAGGGGGCCTTGAGAGGTAAGGAAGTCCTCCTCTTCCTCCCTCTGTTCTGCCTCAAGTGCCCTGTCCATTATTCCATGCAGCGTGTGCTCCAACAGGTAGACAAGAGGGACAATATCACTGATGCATGCACTGTCACTGCTCACCATCCTTTTGACCTCCTCAAATGGTGACAGGACAGTGCATGCATCCCTAATCATGAATCACTGGCGTGGCGAAAAAAAGCTCATGACCCTGTTCCTGGTGCCATAGTCGCACAGGTACTCATTGATGGCCCTCTGCTGCATGTGCAGCCGCTGCAGCAAGGCAAACGTTGAGTTCCATCTGGTGGGCATGTCACAGATTAGGCGGTTATTGGGCAGGTTAAATTCCTTTTGGAGGTCAGCCAGCCGAGCATTGGCATTATATGACGGGCGGAAATGCACACAGACTTTCCTGGCCTGCCTCAGGAGATCCTGTAAGCCTGGGTACCTGCCCAAGAACCGCTGCACCACTAAGTTAGGACGTGAGCCAAACAGGGCACATGGGTCAGGTGTCCCTGTCGGAGGGCGGAGAGGAGGTTGGTGCCATTGTCGCAAACCACCATTCCTGGCTGAAGCTGGCATGGCGTCAACCACCTCTGAGCCTGCCCCTGCAGAGCTGACAGAATCTCTGCCCCAGTGTGGCTCCTGTCACCCAAGCACACCAGCTCAAGCACCACATGGCATCTTTTTGCCTGCGTGCTTGCGTAGCCCCTTGAAGGCCTACGGAGCACCGCTGGTTCCGAGGACAAATCAGCAGAGGAAGAGGCAATGGAGGAATAAGAAGAGGAGGGGGTGGAGGAGAGAAGTGTGTCAGAATCACCACTAGTATAGGGTGACCAGACATCCCCAGTTTTCGGGGACAGTCCCCGGATTGAGGACACTTTCCCCGGACCAAGTCTGTCCCCGGTTTTGTCCCCAGATTGGATTTGAACAGAGGCTGGGGCAATTTCAAAGACAGTCAGTGCAGAATTAAAAAAAAAAAAAAAACTGAATTACACACCCCTGCTCCATCGTGCCTAATAGCATAGGGTGGGTGTATTTTTGTCCATTATCTGTGCCACTTTCTGATGATCATGTGCTGGTCAGAGTGGAGGGAATATTTCTTCAGTTTCGGGTGCATGCCCATTCCGCTCCTGCTCACATGTTCTTCTGCCTTGGCTCAAGTCCTGGCCAGCCGCCTGCCTGTTTATCTCCTTGCCTTCCCTGGCGGAGTGATCTTCCTCCGCTCCCCACCCAGTAGTACAGTAGCAAGGGCCCGGAGAGTAATGCCGCATACACACGATCGGAATTTCCGACAACAAATGTTCGATGTGAGCTTTTTGTCGGAAATTCCGACCATGTGTAGGCCCCATCGGACATTTGCTGTCGGAATTTCCAACAACAAAAATTTAAGAGCTGCTTCTTAAATTTTCCGACAAAAAAAGTTCTTTGGTCTGTATGCAATTCCAACGCACAAAAAAACATGCATGCTCAGAATCAAACAGAAGAGCCAAACTGCCTATTGAACTTCATTGATCTCGGCTTGTCGTACGTGTTGTACGTCACTGCGTTCTTGATGTTCGGAATTTCCAACAACATTTGTGTGACCGTGTGTATGCAACACAAGTTTGAGCCAACATTCCACGGTTTTGTTGTCGGAATTTCCGATTGTGTGTACGCGGCAAAAGACTTGAGAGGCTGTGAGGTGGGCGGCGACGGGCTATTACTAGTAAAAAAATAAATATGTCCCCGGATTTCATTTAAAAAATCTGGTCACCTTACACTAGTAGCATTTTGGAGGCGTGGTGGCTGAACAACCTCCAACACTACTGCACCTTGTCCTGCATCCTTCCCAGCTGCCAGCAGAGTCACCCAATGCACCGTGAAAGATCTGTAACGTCCCTGTCCATGCCTTCCCGGACCATGAGTCAGTGGTAATATGCACCTTACCACTGACCGCTCTGTCCAGCGAGGCCAAGACATTGCCTTCCACATGCCGGTAGGGAGCCGGAATCGTCTTCCGTGAGAAAAAGTGCAGTTTGGGAACCTGACACTGAGGAACCGCACATTCCACAAACTCACGGAAGGGGGCAGAGTCTACCAACTGAAAAGGCAGCAGTTGAAGTGCTAGCAATTTAGCCAAGCTAGCATTCAACCGCTGGGCATGTGGATGGCTGGGAGCGAACTTCTTTCAGCGGTGCAGCAGCTGTGGCAGGGAAATTTGCCTGGTACAATCGGACGTCGGTGTACCGATAGCAGATTGCCCGCAAGTACTTGGCTATGACACACCTAATTATACACCTTCATTCCTCTCAGTGCAGGTTTCAAAGAGGACTGAAGGTATAGTGGGGTTGGAGATCCCAGCTGATGAGGAGCAAGGAGAGGTCCGCCTTGTTCTTTGGTGTGGGTCTTTTAGGTGTGCTTTCCAGCGGACTGCATGGCAGGTCGACATATGTCTGGTCAAGCACGTGGTGCCCAAGCGGCTGATGTTTTGGCCACGCGAGTTACGCTTTAGACATATGTTGCAAATGGCAATGGTGCGATCTGCTGCACATGTCTGAAAAAAGGCCCACACCAAAGAACTTTTTGAATAACGCGCAGAGACAGCAGCGCCCTGCACATGCGGAGCTCTGCGGTGTGATGCAGTCGGTGTGCTGCCCTTAAGCTGGCCCCTGGAGGGCATCCTGCCTCATTGGAGATGTGCCTCCTCCTCCTCCCTCCTATCAGGCATCCACGTGGAGTCAGTGACCTCATCATTCCCTCCCTCCTCATCACTGGAGCCAATCTGGCAGTATGCTGCAGCTGGGGGAACATGACTGCCCGATAGCTGACCTTGTTGGGCACCCCCTCTCTCTGCGCTCACGTTACTACCCCCTCTCTCTGAGCTCACGTTACTGCCTTCCTCCAGCTGGGTTCTATCATCGGAGCCTTCAAAACGCTAGACATCCTCTTGGAGCATGTACCCAACACTGTGCTCAAACATTTCGGGGGACTCCTCAGGAGGACATGGTGGGGCTAGTGAAGGAGTGACTGATGCCATTGAGCCGAGGGAAGAGGCCGCTTTGGCAGCTGTTTTGCCAGACAAAGTACCCTGAGCCTGGGTGAGAGAGGATGAGGAGGAGGAGGAGGACGGCTTGGTCATCCACTCTACCAAGTCTTGGGCATGTTGCAGCTCAACATGGCCAGCTGCCGAAAAGAAAGACAAGCGTGTCCCACAGCCACGTGCTGATGAGGATGCACCATGTCCACGACCAGCAGCTCTGTTGCCTCTAGACACAGAGCCTGCTTGCCCACTTTTATTGCCTCCTGACTGTCTGCCTCTCATTGTTTGCCTTCCAGACATACTAATGGCCTGCTGTGGTGTTAGTATGGGAAAAGCAGCAATTGTTTTCAGTTAGTTTTAGGTGAAAACTGTGCAGAGGACACAGTACACTGAAAATACTTGCAGCTCTCTGCTTGTGGTTTTATTATAAGAACACCACTATAATAGTCACTAACTGTATTCAGGTGAGCTTTAGGTGAATGCTATGCACTGACTGTCTGCAGCTAGCACAATCACCAGCCTGCCTGTCACAGTATAGAGAATAACTGTATTCAGGTGAGGTTTAGGTGAACACTATGCAAAGCACACAGTAGTACACTAAGTGAAACACTGACTGTCTGCAGCTTGCACAATCACCGGCCTGCCTGTCACAGTATAGAGAATAACTGTATTCAGGTGAGCTTTAGGTTGAACGCTATGCAAAGCACACAGTAGTGCACTAAGTGAAACACTGACTGTCTGCAGCTAGCACAATCACCTGCCTGCCTGTCACAGTATAGAGACTAACAGGAACGGATCTAGCTAAACTCAATACAGTGTATAAATATAAATACAACACCTAGGATGCATATATATCCTCTACACACTGTAACAGCAGCTAACTGACTCGCCTGTCTGCTCTATCTAACTCAATATAAAGACACTGTCTCTCTCTCTGTAACTCTCTCTTTCACAAACGCTAACACACTACACAAGGCCGACTCCCAGGCGGCCTTATATTGTGTGGGGCGTGTACCTACTCCTCTAAACCATGATTTGCCAAAGCCACCCTGGCTTTGGCCAATTACGGCTCTCTGTACAGACGTACAGACGGCGCTGTGATTGGCCAAGCATGCGGGTCATAGTGCATGCTTGGCCAATCATCAGCCAGCAATGCACTGCGATGCCGCAGTGAATTATGGGCCATGACGCGCCACTCGAATTTGTCGCGAACGGCCCATAATGTTCGATCTTTGTCGAACGATCGAACAGCTGATGTTCGAGTCGAACATGGGTTTAACTCGAACACAAAGCTCATCCCTATTGGTATTCCAGAATCCCTGCAACCATCAGCCCTCACGGACCTCTGTGCAAGGTACATCCCTGAAGCATTAGGCCTTCCCGGCCCCTGTACCGTGGAAAGGTCTCTTTAACTCAGATCGCAAGTCACCCCGACCATTTATCGCCAAATATCTGAACTATGCAGACAAAGCCTTCATTCTGCAAAAATTCAGGCAATCCAGATCCCTCCAGATTTACGGAATGAAGATCTTGGTCTTTGTGGATTACTCAATAGAAGTATCCAAAAAAAGGAAAGCCTTTCAGCAAATATGCACAGAGCTGCACCAGCAACAAATCAAATTCACCCTGGCCTTCCAAGCCACCTTGCGGCTCAAAGCACCTAACGGGGACCAGCTCTCCTTCCAAGACCCATCTGAAGCAGAAGCCTTCCTTCGATCCCTCCACTCTGATTCACTCCTCAGCCCCTCGCCCAGAACGGCTCCAATCAAACGAGGTCATGACCAAAGGAGCCCGTGCAAAGACTCTTCAAAAAGATTCAGATCCTCAGGCCCGGACCAGCGCCGCTCTGCGCTCAGTTGAGCCGGCTCCCATTTTACTACTATTGCTTCGGCTAGGAGCACGCCTAATCCAGCCCGGCTGAACTCATCCCAGATGCAAGGTCTATGACTGGTCCCTCCCTCCACTTTTGATAGCCTGGTTTATATTTTTGGTGGTAGGCCAACCCTTTTCTTATTCTACATGTTTTGTTTTTTATGTGCTAATAACTGTTATGTTCTAGCTGTTCGCATTGATATTGCATCCTCCTGGCCTCCCTGCGTAGAGCCGTTTCTTCTCCCCATACACTACCCGAATTGGCAGTATTGACCACCTCTTAGCGCATGGGTTTTTCTCTTTTCAAAGCTGCAGTGTTCGGGTCTTACATTGGGAGCTGGACTACACAGTGGCTCCATGCGGAAAAAAGTGAAGTCTATGCGATATGTTATTTTGTTTTTACCCATTGCCCCCCCCTCCCTCAATACCCTTCCCCTCTCCTCTTTCTTCCACGCCCAGGTACACCTGCAGCACCTGTTACTACGGTACCGCCTTCATACAGTGTAGACAACTCTTTATCCCCTTCTTCACCTACAGTTCATCCCCATGACACATCTAAAATCATACATGCAAAACCAGCCCAGTCCCATTGCCCTGCTACAGGAAACCCACCTCTCTGCTTCCAATTTTCCACGTATGAAAAAGCTATGTGTGGGCACGGTCCTTGACTCCGATTCCGTGGGACGCAGAGCAGGAGTCCTGATCAGGGATGAGCCGAACACCCCCCTGTTCGGTTCGCACCAGAATCTGCGAACAGACAGAATGTTCGCGTGAACTTTAGAACCCTATTAAATACAACTGACTCGAACGTTCGAAATCTAAAGTGCTATTTATAAAGGCTTATATGCAAGTTATTTTCCTAAAAAGTGTTTGGGGACCCGGGTCCTGCCCCAGGGGACATGTATCAATGCAACATTTTTTTTAAAAAAATTACGTTTTTACGGGAGCAGTGATTTTAATAATGCTTAAAATTAAAAAATTAAAGTGAAATTTTCCTTTAAATTTCGTACCTGGGGGGTGTGTATAATATGCATGTAAAGTCGCGCATGTTTCCCGTGCTTAGAACTGTCCCTGCACAAAATGTCATTTCTGAAGGAAAAAAGGTAATTTAAAACTCACTCGCAGCTATTAATGAATTGTCGGCTCCCGGCAATACATAGAAAAGTCATTGATAAAAAAAAAAAAAAAGCGTGGGGGTCCCCCCAAATTCAATTACCAGGCCCTTCAGGTCTGGTATAGATATTAAGGGAAACCCCGCCGCAAATTTAAAAAAAAAAATGTGTGTGGTTCCCCCCAAATATCCATACCTGGCCCTTCAGATCTGGCATGGATTTTAAGGGGAACTCCACCCCAAATTTTAAAAAAAATGTTGTGGAGTCCCCCCAAAAATCCATACCAGACCCTTATCCGAGCACGCAACCTGGCAGGCCGCAGAAAAAGAGGGGGGGACGAGAGAGCACCCCTCCCCTCCTGAACCGTACCAGGCCACATGCCCTCAACATGGGGAGGATGTCCCCATGTTGATGGGGACAAGGGCCTCATCCCCACAACCCTTGCCCGGTGGTTGTGGGGGTCTGCGGGCAGGGGGCTTATCGGAATCTGGAAGACCCCTTTAACAAAGGGGATCCCCCAGATCCCGCCCCCCCCCTACGTGAATTGGTAAGGGGTACATTGTACCCCTACCATTTCACGAAGAAAGTGTAAAAAAATGTAAAAAAACACACACCGACACCTTGGAAAAGTCCTTTATTAAAAAATAAAAATAAAAAAAACCATTCCAGCGATGAAATCCAGTGTCCCGCGGCGATCCGATATCCAGCGCTGTCCGCCATTGGCTGAGCCTGAGCAGACCTGATGGGGAACTTCCTCCGCAGTCTATTAAATGTATAGACCCGCCCCTTCTAAAGTCAGGTCCGCTCAGCCATTGACTAGGTGTAAGGCTGAGGACCTGATGCGGAAAATGAAAAGGGGCAGGTCTATTCATGAATTACACAGTGAAGGAGATTCCCCATCAGGTCCGCCCCCTCGGTGTGTCAGACCCCGCCTACGTCATTGGCCTGAGTGGCCCTGATGGGGAACTTCCTTCACTGTGTAATTTACGGGGCGGTTCTATACATTTAATAGACTGCGGAGGAAGTTCCCCATCAGGTCCGCTCAGGCTCAGCCAATGACGGACAGCGCTGGACATCGGATCGCTGCGGGACACTGGATTTAATCGCTGGAATGTTTTTTTTTTAAATAATTTATTTATTTATTTTTAATAAAGGACTTTTCCAAGGTGTCGATGTGTGTTTTTTTACCTTTTTTTACACTTTCTTCGTGAAATGGTAGGGGTACAATGTACCCCTTACCAATTCAAATGGGGGGGCCGGGATCTGGGGGTCCCCTTTGTTAAAGGGGTCTTCCAGATTCCGATAAGCCCCCTGCCCGCAGACCCCCACAACCACCGGGCAAGGGTTGTGGGGATGAGGCCCTTGTCCCCATCAACATGGGGACATCCTTCCCATGTTGAGGGCATGTGGCCTGGTACGGTTCAGGAGGGGGGGTCCGCTCTCTCGTCACCCCCTCTTTTCCTGCAGCCTGCCAGGTTGCGTGCTCAGATAAGGGTCTGGTATGGATTTTTGGGGGGACTCCACGCCATTTTTAAAAAAAATTGGGGTGGAGTTCCCCTTAAAATCCATGCCAGATCTGAAGGGCCTGGTATGGATATTTGGGGGGAACCGCACGCATTTTTTTTTTTTTTGCGGCGGGGTTCCCCTTAATATCTATACCAGACCTGAAGGGCCTGTTCATTGAATTTGGGGGGACCCCCATGCTTTTTTTTTATTTTTTATCAATGACTTTTCTATGTATTGCCGGGAGCCGACAATTCATTAATAGCCGCAAGTGAGTTTTAAATTACTTTTTTTCCTTCACAAATGACACTTTGTGCAGGGACAGTTCTAAGCACGGGAAACATGCGCGACTTTACATGCATATTATACACACACCCTAGGTACGAAATTTAAAGGAATATTTCACTTTTATTATTTCACTTTAAGCATTATTAAAATCACTGCTCCCGAAAAAACGGCCGTTTTTAAAACTTTTTTTTGCATTGATACATGTCCCCTGGGGCAGGACCAGGGTCCCCAAACACTTTTTAGGACAATAACTTGCATATAAGCCTTTATAATTAGCACTTTAAATTTTTCCCATAGACTTTTCGAATTTGCCGCGAACACCCCAATTTGTTCGCTGTTCGGCGAACGGGCGAACAGGCAATGTTCGAGTCGAACATGAGTTTGACTCGAACTTGAAGCTCATCCCTAGTCCTGATACTCATACATAAAAATCTCCCCTGCACGACTATTTCTGTCCTCACTGACTCCCAAGGGCGTCTTCTATCAATGCATATTCAGTTAGGAACCAAAGACCTTATTATCTTGAACGTCTACGCCCCTAATAACCCCCCTAAACAATTCTTTAGCGAGTTATCGACCTGGCTCCTTCGAGACCCTCACCTACCTCACATCATTGGCGGGGACTTTAATATTACTCTTCACCCGATAGACGACAGATCCTCTATCAAACGCCCCCGATTCCTACCTGACTCCAGAGGTCCGACCCTATTTGCTTCCACGATGGACTCCCTTCACCTTCATGACGTTTGGCGCCTCAGACACCCAGCAGACAGGGAATTCACCTTTTACTCCAACCCACACAACGTCTTCACCAGAATTGACTACCTTTTCTGTTCAGATGACGTTGTCCCAATGATATCAGATGCTGACATCCACGACATTGCTATCTCAGACCATGCTCTTGTCTCGGTGACTCTTCACATTCCCAACCTTCACCCGAATCCCAAACTATTGCGATTCCCCTCCTACTTATATAATAACGCCGACTTCCTACAGTACATAGAAAGTGAACGGTCTGATTACTCTTCGGCTAATGCTCCACACCTTGATAACCCTAATCTTTTTTGGGATGCCGGTAAGGCCTTCCTTAGAGGGCGGATAATTTCCTATGTGGCCTCTTTCAAAAGAAACGCACTAAGGAATTACAAATTGGCTAGCTCCCAACTACACCCAGCTCAACGCTCCCTGTACTTGGCTGATTCCCCTGACAATAGGAAGGCTTGGCAGGTAGCTAAACGAGCCTTTGAAACGTGGGCAGACACCCTTGAATTAACAAAAAAGGCTCATATGGACGCCTCTCTACATAAATTTGGGAACAAGGCGGGGAAATTGCTGTCCAGACTTTGTAAGGGCCCCCAACGCCCAACCTATATCTCCTCCCTCCGAGACGCTTTGGATACGGTTGAAATCTCACAGCAAGACATTAACACGGCTATGCTCCGCTACTACTCCTCCTTATACACGACCGACCCCATAGACAACCCGACAGCACTCTCCTTCCTTGAAAAAATAACCCTCACCAAAATCACTCCCTCACAATTAGAAGGCCTAAATATGCCCATCTCCCCTTCTGAGATATCAACAGCCACCCGGAACCTAGCCCCCTCTAAAGCCCCTGGCCCCGGCGGCTTTACGGGCGAGCTTTACAAATCCCTAAAATCACTCTTGGAACCCACCCTACATAAGGTCTACCATCATATATGGTCTGGCGGCTCTTACCTACCATCAGGGAACCAAGCCATCATCAAATTACTGTCTAAAAATGGCAAAGACCCCCAAGAACCAGGATCCTATAGACCTATTTTACTTTTGAACCTCGATGTCAAGGTCCTCTCAAAAATTGTAGCCACTAGATTAGCCTCCATCATCCCCTCCCTGATCCACACTGCCCAATCGTGTTTCGTAAAAGGCAGAACTGCCACGCTTAACATCAGAAAGGTGATGCTGGCCCTAGAACACGCCAAACGCAATGCAGGAGGTGACTTCGCAATCATCACCCTGGATGCGGAAAAAGCCTTCAACAATGTAAGTTTTGAATGGCTTTCCATGGTCATGTCCACAATGGGTTTCACCGGCCCCTTCGCCCACCTTATAAAATCCATTTACACTGCACCATCAGCTAGACTGGTAGCAAAAGGCCTTTTTTCTTTTTCGTACATCACGGGACACAGAGCGAATTAGTCATTACTAATGGGTTATATAGATTACCTTCAGGTGCTGGCACTTGCCACTTCCAAACCGGAAGTACCCTCCCCTATATAAGCCCCTCCCATCCGGGAGCACCTCAGTTTTTTGCCAGTGTCTAAGGTGTTGGCCAAAGAGTAACATGTGTTTTCACTGAGCTTGCGTACAGGTTCTTTTGGGCCTTAGTAAGCTGTTCCGGATCCCACCAAAAAAGCTTCATAGCTAAACGGTCGGTACCCGGGCCTTGCAGCAGAAGAGCAAGGTTTTGCCTGTAATGCCTCTCTTAGGAGGGCTGGACCCTGGGATCCAGAGCTCTGGTCATACCCACGACCAAGATGTTGTCTGTGCAGGGTGCTATACAGGTCCAGGGGAGTGGAATCCTTGGGAACCCGGTCCCTGAAGGTTTAATTACAATGCCTGCCGTGATAGGTGAAGTTTGGGCTTCTGTGGACCAAACAGAGTCCTGCGGCGGGGATCAGGTAAGTGGGGGCCCCCAGGAACTTGGTTCTATTGGGGGACCCCCAAGCCTAATTTGTCTTTCTGTCTGTTACCTAACGTATTCCCGCTAATATCTGTGTATGCCTGTAACTACTGAAAATGAAAAATTTTAATAGTAGTCAAGAAAAAAAAAAAAAGAGGACCGCGGTACCTGTGTTAAACCACTAGAGGCCGCTGTGGTCCATTTTTCTTGTCATGTGGATCTTTGGTTTTCTCAAGTCAAAAGATCCAGGCAGTTGGTAAGTTTCTCTGTGGGAATCCACTTCCTCTGCCCTGTTGCTGAGCTCATCCACCGCACAGGCCCTCCGGCAAAAAGGGCCCTGGCTCCTAGTCCCTGTTTGGTTTCGAAAAGGGCGCCAATGGCGCACGGGCGCGCGGGCGCGTGCACGCGCCTCCTATGAAAAAAAAGGGGCGGGGCGGGTGGATGACGCTCGATGCGCGCCACGGCGCTTCTGCGCATGTGCAGGCGTCCCAGCTTGTATAAAGACACAGTACAAGTGTCAGCTGGATGCAAACAGAGCTAGCAACAAACAGTGGCACACAGAGGCGGTTGATGCAGGCATCCCCATAGAAAGGCACTTTAGTGGACACCAGCTGGTATATAGCAGCAACTGTGTTAGACTATTACCAGCAAAATTGGTGTATGACGACGGGAATACCTCAGCTTTGTGCTCAAAGGATATGTCGTCCAGACGCTCCGGAAATAGGTCTTCCAGGAAGCCAAAGGGGTCTCCATCGGGCTCTGAGGATATTGGGCATGCTTGTACTGCACCAATCTCCCCTGAGAATTCAGAGGTCAGTAGCCGTAGAAACCCCGCAGGAGTGCCTGGTGCTGCGGCTGTCCCCAGTCCACCTGCTCCTGTATATATAACAGAGGAGGTTTTATCCTCAACTCTGGGAGGATTGGAAGAGAGATTAACAGCATTGATCGCTGCTTCCCTGTCACAGGGAAAGCGCGTCCGATCTCCGTCTCCTCCTTCAGAGTGCCTGTTAGTGGAGGAACAGCCCCACACAGGGATCGACCTACCTGAAGGGGATCAGGATGAGGTTGATTCAGTTATGGAGGAATCAACAGTGGAAGAACCTTTCTCAGCATCTCAGGCTGAAAGATTATGGGTTCAGTCTCTGACTAACATGGTCCGATCAGCATTTAAAATGCCTCTGGCGGAACCACCATCCACTACGGTTTCCTCGCTGGGGTCGCTAAAAGCTCCCCAGGCTGTCTGTTCCTTCCCAATCCACCCTTTATTAGAAGGGCTTATTTACCAGGATTGGGAGCATCCTGATAAAATATTTGCTCCCCCCAAGAGATTTCCGGTGATCTATCCCATGGAGGATAAGTTCATAAAAAAATGGAGGGTCCCTACAGTGGACGCAGCCATCTCTTCTGTGAACAAATCACTGACATGTCCAGTAGATAATGTTCCAATGTTCAAAGACCCAATAGATAAAAAATTGGAGTCTTTACTAAAATCTGCTTTCTCTACAGCAAGCATGGTGACACAACCTGCGGTAGCAGCGATTGGAGTCTGCCAAGCAGTGAAAGATCAGTTGAAACAAGTCTTAAGGGACTTACCAGATCAGCAGGCTCTTGCCCTAGCTGACCTGCCTAGAGCCTTGTGTTTTGCGGTGGACGCCATAAAGGATACAATCCAACAGGCCTCCCGCTTTACGCTGTCTATAGTACATATGCGTAGACTTCTGTGGCTCAAAAACTGGTCTGCTGAAGCTCCCTGTAAGAAACTGCTGGTTAGCTTCCCATTTCATGGAGAACGCTTATTTGGAGAAGATCTGGACAAATATATCCAGAAAATTTCTGCCGGTAAAAGTTCACTCTTACCGGTTAAGAACAAGAGTAGAAGTCCTTCTTTTAAGAGGCCTACTTCTCCAGTCCCGGGCACATCGGCTGTGAAGCAGTTCCGACGGCCTCCGCGGTCAAATTCAGGGGGCAGAAATCAGGGACAATCACAGGGTAACAAGAAGCCCTGGATCAAGAGAGGTACAAAACCTCCCCCCAAGTCATGAAGCGTTGCCCCCACTCAATCGGGTGGGGGGAAGGCTTCAGTTGTTCACAGAGACCTGGTGGGACACCATCAGAGACAGATGGGTGCTCTCCGCAGTAAGTCTGGGATACAAGCTGGAGTTAAAAGGCACTCCTCCTGCCCAATTTATGAGGTCAAACGTGCCAAGAGATCCCCAGAAGAGAGGATCCCTCCTTCTGGCACTAGAACAACTATTGCTCCAAGGTGTAATCATGAAGGTTCCCCTGGAAGAAAGCGGATTCGGGTTTTACTCGAACCTTTTCACAGTCCCCAAACCAAATGGGGACGTGAGGCCCATATTAAATCTAAAAGGGCTAAACAAGTTCCTAAATATCAGGACTTTTCGGATGGAGTCGATCCGATCAGTGGCCACCTCCCTACAAGGGCAGGAATGGTTAGCCTCGATCGACATAAGGGATGCTTATCTGCATATTCCCATCTTTCCGGCCCACCAGAAATTTCTACGCTTTGCAGTAGAAGGGCGCCATTTTCAGTTCAGAGCCTTACCTTTCGGTCTGGCCACAGCACCACAAGTGTTCACAAAAATTCTGGCCCCATTATTGGCCAATCTAAGAACACAAGGTGTAACGATAATGGCATATCTAGACGACCTGCTACTAATAGACCACTCAGTGGAAAAGCTGGAAGTAGCTATTCACAAGACAATCAAGTATCTGGAATATCACGGTTGGATTATCAACCGGGACAAGTCAGCTCTAAGACCAGTCAAAAGTCTGGAATACTTAGGGCTAAGGCTGGATTCAAATCAGAGAAAGATTTTCTTACCTCCAGAGAAAGTGTCGTCTTTAAAAGATTTGACCCACTTAGTGGGTACAAAAAGAAAACCATCCATACGCCTCTGCATGAGGTTGCTGGGAAAAATGGTGGCTTCATTCGAAGCGGTACCCTACGGTCAATTCCATTCAGGGAATTTGCAAAGGGCCATACTGTCAGCCTGGAACAAAAAAGTTCAGGCTTTAGACTTACCAATGTCCCTGTCCCTTTCCGTTCGCAAGAGCCTCCATTGGTGGTTGGTGCCCCAGAATCTGGAAAAAGGGAAACCCTTCAGTCCGGTTTCTTGGAAGGTGGTCACTACAGATGCCAGCCTCATAGGCTGGGGGGCAGTACTGGAGCAATGGTCTCTCCAGGGCAAGTGGTCAGAAGCAGAAAAGGCCCTGCCCATCAATCTCTTAGAGATACGAGCAGCCCGGTATGCCCTAGTAGCATGGACATCCAAACTCCAAGGGTCCCCTGTCAGAATTCAATCAGACAATGCCACAGCAGTGGCATATATCAATCACCAGGGTGGCACCAGGAGTCGTGCAGCCCAGAGGGAAGCAAATTGCATCCTGGAGTGGGCAGAAAAATATGTCCCAGCCATATCCGCGGTTTTCATCCCAGGAGTGGAAAATTGGAGAGCGGACTTTTTAAGTCGCCAACAATTATGCCCGGGGGAATGGTCTCTTCACCCCGAGGTTTTCCAGGCAATATGCCAGCGGTGGGGAACACCGGATGTAGATCTGCTAGCATCCAGATTCAACACAAAGGTGGACAGATTTGTGTCTCGCACAAGGGATCCCCTAGCTTGCGGCTCGGATGCCCTAGTGTTCCCTTGGGATCAGTTCAAGCTGATATATGCATTCCCACCGCCACAATTGTTACCGCGATTACTCCGCAGAATCAGGGTAGAAAAGAAACCAGTGATTCTGGTGGCTCCAGCGTGGCCCCGAAGGGCATGGTACGCGGAGATTGTAAAAATGTCAGTGAGGAGTCCTTGGACCCTCCCACATCGTCCGGACCTGCTGTCGCAGGGACCGATATACCACCCTTCCTTACCAGCCCTAGGTTTGACGGCCTGGCTATTGAAGCCCACATTCTGAAAAAGAGAGGGCTCTCTAATTCTGTGGTATCTACCATGATCAATGCCAGGAAGCCGGTATCCAGGCAGATCTATTATAGGATCTGGAAAGCGTACATTACGTGGTGTGAGGCCAAGAAATGGCATCCACGTAAGTACGTGATAGGGAGGATTTTGGACTTCCTACAGTGGGCTGTAGATAGGAAGCTGGCCTTGAGTACTATCAAGGGTCAGATTTCGGCCTTGTCAATATTTTTTCAAAGGCCCTTGGCTTCGCATTCACTAGTCAAAGCTTTCATACAAGGAGTGATGCGTATTAGCCCTCCGGTTAGTATTCCCATATGTCCTTGGGACTTAAACCTGGTTCTGTCGGTTCTACAGAAACAACCGTTTGAACCATTGCAACACATTTCCTTGGTTCTTCTCACCAGGAAATTGATTTTCTTAGTAGCCATTTGTTCGGCTAAAAGAGTATCGGAATTAGCCGCCTTGTCCTGTAAGGAGCCATATCTGGTTGTCCATAAGGACAGAGTAGTATTACGTCCTCATCCAGCCTTTCTTCCCAAGGTGGTATCGAGGTTTCATTTGAACCAAGATGTGGTTCTTCCTTCTTTTTTCCCCAAACCTAGCTCGGTAGAGGAAAAGTTATTACATTCTTTGGATGTAGTAAGAGCAGTTAAAGCTTATCTAAAAGCCACTGCTCAGATTCGCAGAACGGATACTTTGTTTATTCTGCCGGAAGGCCCTAGAAAGGGTCAGGCAGCATCAAAATCTACTTTAGCCAAGTGGATTCGACAGGTCATAATACAAGCCTATGGCTTGAGAAAGAGACCGCCTCCGTTCAAAGTTAGGGCGCACTCCACAAGAGCAGTTGGAACTTCATGGGCAGTGCATCACCAGGCCTCCCTGGCTCAAGTATGTAAGGCCGCAACATGGTCTTCGGTACACACGTTTACTAGATTCTACCAGGTAGACGTTAGAAGTCAGGAGGATGTCGCCTTTGGGCGCAGTGTGTTGCAGGCCGCAAAAGATCCTCATGCCTGATGGCGCCCAGCTTATGTATCCCTCCCCTCATTTGGCATTGCTTTGGGACGTCCCATTAGTAATGACTAAGTCGCTCTGTGTCCCGTGATGTACGAAAAAGAAAAAGGGATTTTTATAACAGCTTACCTGTAAAATCCTTTTCTTGGAGTACATCACGGGACACAGAGCTCCCACCCCTCTTTTTGGGACACTTATTGCTTTGCTACAAAACTGAGGTGCTCCCGGATGGGAGGGGCTTATATAGGGGAGGGTACTTCCGGTTTGGAAGTGGCCAGTGCCAGCACCTGAAGGTAATCTATATAACCCATTAGTAATGACTAAGTCGCTCTGTGTCCCGTGATGTACTCCAAGAAAAGGATTTTACAGGTAAGCTGTTATAAAAATCCCTTTATCTGATAAATTCCGTCTCCATAAAGGCACGAGGCAGGGCTGTCCTCTATCCCCACTCCTCTTCAACATAGCGTTAGAACCCATATCAAGGTTTTTATCCCAATCGGCCCCACTACACGGCATCCGCATTGGAGTTCACGAGCTACATACCTCCCTCTTCGCTGACGATGTTCTCATATTCTCGGCAAACCCATCCTCAGACATGCCCACATTCAAATCCATATTTAATGAATTCAGGCTGTGCTCAGGCCTTCGCATAAATTATAATATGAGTGAAATCCTCCCCATAGGCCCACGCCCGACCCTCCCTGGATCTGTCAATCAATCTTCACGGTAGCGAAATCCCACATCACCTACTTAGGGATCAAAATAGGGAAACTACCTTCCTCTCTCTACAATCTCAATTATCCCCCCCTACTCACGAAAATCTCTCAAGAACTTGATAACTGGATGGATCTGCCTCTTTCGCTCCTGAGAAGATGTCACTTGGTGAAAATGGTCAGCTTTGCCCGTTTACTCTACCCACTCCAAACCATCCTGCTCCTCCTGTATCATAAACATACAAACATTCTCAATGCAGCCATCTCAAAATTCCTCTGGCAAAACAAGCGACCTCGTATAGTCATCCCGAAACTGTGTCTTCCCAGACGCGAAGGAGGTATCAGTCTCCCGAATGTTAGAACCTATAATTTAGCTTGCCTACTACGGACAGGTCTGGACTGGATAACCCAAGCATCCCGATACTCCAACTATGCCCTGTAAACCCAAATGGCGCACCCATACTCCCTAGTTGCTCTCCTCCACTGTAAGTGGAAAACTGTTCCAACGCTGCTCCAACATAACCTCCTACTACAAGACACGGCCATTGCATGGAGGGAAGTCAGGAAAAGCCTAAACCTCTCACCCTTCATATCCAGTCATCTTCCAAATCAAGACCACCCGACCTTCCTTCCAGGTCTGGAGCACCGACCCTATGACTTCTGGGCTCGGAAAGGCCTCACAAAATTCTCACAACTTTGTGACTTGGAGACTGGTCGTCCTATCAAATTCCAAACCGTAGCTGAAACGTTCTCACTTCCCCAGTCACATGCCTTCCAATATGGGCAATGCATCAGCTTCCTGAAAACTGCCTGCAGAGAAGATAACAAAAGGTTCAAAAATTCTATCATGGAAGCCCTTCTATCGGAAGGTTCTTACAAGATTTCAGACATATACCTACTAAAAACCACCTCATCTTTAGCATCATCATCAGTAGCCAACAGGGCCAAGGATTTCCCAGACACGGAGCTGGTCAACAAACTCCTACAGGGCCTCAATACTATCCATTAGTGATGAGCCGAACACCCCCGGGTTCGGTTCGCACCAGAACCCGCAAACGGACCGAAAGTTCGTACGAACATTAGAACCCTATTAAATACAATGGATGCGAACGTTCGAATTCTAAAGTGCTAATTATAACAACTATTATGCATGTTATTGTCCTAAAAAGGGTTTGGGAACCCGGGTTGTGCACCAGGGGACATGTATCAATGCAAAAAGAAGTTTTAAAAACGGACGTTTTTCGGGAGCAGTCATTTTAATGATGCATAAAGTGAAAAAAAAAAAAGTCAAATATTCCTTTAAATATCGTACCTGGGGGGTGTCTAAAGTATGCCTGTGAAGTGCCACGTGTTTCCCGTGTTTAGAACTGTCCCTGCACAAAATGACACTTCTAAAGGAAAAAAAAGCCATTTAAAACTGCTTGCGGCTTTAATGTAATGTCTGGTCCCGGTAATATGGATGAAAATCTTTAAGAAAAATGGCATAGCTACCCCATGACCCCCCCCCCCCCCTACCCCAGCCCATTACCAGCCCCTTTGGGTCTTGTATGGATATTAAGGGGAACCCCGCACATAAAATAAAAAAGGCCCTATATACTCTGAACAGCCGTATACAGGCGGTGCATACAAGACAGGGACTGTAGGTTTGTTCTTATGTAGAATCTGTTTGTAATTTTGAACAGGTACATTGTTTAAGTGTAGCTCCAGCCCAAAAATCTATTTTTAAACTTTTTGGAAAACATAGGTAAGGGTTATCACCCCTGTAACATTTGTTTTGCTGTCTGTGCCCCTGTTCAGAACATTTCACCTCACTTTCCGTCCCAATGACAACTGTTTTTGAAATGTGGTGTTTTTCTTGAAACAAGGATTGCTGATAAAGCATCAGTACAGAGGAGACACCTTTCTCCCATATTAATTCTTACAGGAGAGAATTTTCATTCCAAGGGGTAGATTTCCTCTCACTTCCTGTTGTCTTCTTGCGTTTGCAAGTAGGAGTCGTTTGTAAGTTGGATGTTTGAAAGTAGGGACCTGCCGTATATACTCTGCAGAAATAGGCCCCTTAGTTGTTGGTGTTGGCACAACACTGTAAGCACTCACAGTTACTCTTGGTTGGTGCTGGAACGCCCTGCTGTCAACTATTATATCAGGAATTTTAATTACATATAATTGTTGAACAGTGGTAGTAAAAATTGGGCCTTTGATGGTGGTGCTGGTGCCACAACACTGTAAGCCCTGACAGTTACTCTTGGTGGGTGCAGCAATGGGCCCTGCTGTGAATTATTAGATCAAGAATTGTAATTGCATGCCCCTGTTGAACAGGGGCTGAAAAATTGGGCCTTTCGTGGTGGTGGTGGTGGTGGTGGTGTTGCCACAACACTGTAAGCCCTCAGAGTTACTCTTGGTGGGTGCAGGAATGGGCCCTGCTGTGAATTATTAGATCAAGAATTGTAATTACATGCCCCTTTTGAACAGGGGCTGAAAAATTGGGCCTTTCGTGGTGGTGGTGGTGGTGGCGTTGCCACAACACTGTAAGCCCTCAGAGTTACTCTTGGTGGGTGCAGCAATGGGCCCTGCTGTGAATTATTAGATCAAGAATTGTAATTACATGCCCCTGTTGAACAGGGGCTGAAAAATTGGGCCTTAGGCACTGGTGGCACAACACTGCAACCCCTCACAGATACTGTACTTGGAGCACAGCAATGAGCCCTGTTGCAAAGTATTGCTTCAAAAATTGTAATGACACGCCCCTGTTAAACAGGGGCTGAAAAATTGGGCCTTAGGCACTGGTGCCACAACACTCCAACCCCTCACAGATACTGTACTTGGAGCACAGCAATGAGCCCTATGGCAAATTATTGCTAAAAAAATTGTAATTACACGCCCCTGTAAAACAGGGGCTGAAAAATTGGGCCTTAGCCACTGGTGGCGGCACCCATAAACAAAAATGATCTTCCAAGCTATCATCATCAATCGTATCATTGAGGACTCGGAGGAGGAGGATAGCCAGTCAACATAACAGCACAGGCACTCAGCATCAGCATCAGTCTTGAAGGGATGTGACATGTTAAAATCAATTAGTCTGTTATATCAGCATCAGGTGTGTGGTAGCTGGTGGTGATCCAAGACTGGTTCATCTTGATGAAAGTCAGTCGATCAACCGAGTCGGTGGACAGGCGCACCCTGTGATCCATGACAAATCCTCCAGCAGCACTGAATGTGCGTTCCGAAAGAACGCTGGATGCAGGACAGGCCAGTAGCTCAATTGCATACTGTGCAAGCTCTGGCCAGTGATCCATCCTCAAGACCCAGTAAGCCAGGGGATTTTCGGTGGGGAAGGTGTCCAAGTCTGACCTTGCCCCTAGATATTCCTGCACCATGTTTATCAGACGCTGGCGATGGTTGCTGAAACCGATCATACTTTGGGGCTGCGGACTAAAGAATTGTCTGAACGCATCGGTCAGACGGCCACCTTCCCCACCGCTCCTTCTTTGACTGGCCGAAGCCTCAGCAACTCGTTGTCCAGGACCAGGAGTTTGTAACCTCCCAGTCTCTGGGAACGCGTTGCACAGACCTTTCTGCAAGGCCTCCCGGAGTTGTCTCATCCTCTGCTCCCTCTGCGACGGTAACATAAGGTCCGCAACCTTACCCTTGTACCGTGGATCAAGGAGAGTGGCCAGCCAGTAATGGTCCCTCTCCTTGATCCGAAGAATACGAGGATCCTTCCACAGACTTTGCAGGATCAGGGAGGCCATGCAGCGTAGGTTTGCTGAGGCATTCGCTCCGGAGTCCTCTGGGTCACTAAGGACGACATGATCCGCAGCCACCTCCTCCCAGCCACGTACAAGTCCACTGGTTTCTTGGGACTGTAAATCATCCCTAAAAGACTGCTGCTGATGATGCTGAGTGCCAGCCTCCACCTCCATGCTGACAAAATCCTCCTCCTCCTCCTCCTCCTCTTCCTGTGCGATGGGTGGGACAGAAGGAACACTGTCTGGGTAAAGGGGGCCTTGAGAGGCAAGGAAGTCCTCCTCTTCCTGCCTCTGTTCTGCCTCAAGTGCCCTGTCCATTATTCCACGCAGCGTGTGCTCCAACAGGTGGACAAGAGGTACAGTGTCACTGATGCATGCACTGTCACTGCTCACCATCCTCGTGGCCTCCTCAAATGGTGCCAGGACAGTGCATGCATCCCTGATCATGCCCCACTGGCGTGGAGAAAAAAAAACAAGCTCCCCTGACCCTGTCCTGGTGCCGTAGTCGCACAGGTACTCATTGATGGCCCTCTGCTGCGAGTGCAGCCGCTGCAGCATGGCCAACGTTGAGTTCCACCTGGTGGGCATGTCACATATAAGGCGGTTCTTGGGCAGGTTCAACTCCTTTTGCAGCTCAGCCAGGCGAGCACTGGCATTATAAGATCCGCGGAAATGCACACAGACTTTCCTGGCCTGCCTCAGGACATCCTGTAAGCCCGGGTACCTGCCCAAGAACCGCTGCACCACCAGGTTAAGGACGTGAGCCACACAGGGCACATGGGTCAGTTGTCCCTGTCGGAGGGCGGAGAGGAGGTTGGTGCCATTGTCGCAAACCACCATTCCTGGCTTAAGCTGGCGTGGCGTCAACCACCTCTCGGCCTGGCCCTGCAGAGCAGACAGGACCTCTGCCCCAGTGTGGCTTCTGTCCCCCAAACACACCAGCGCAAGCACGGCATGGCATCTTTTTGCCTGCGTACTTGCGTAGCCCCTTGAACGGCTACGGAGCACCGCTGGTTCAGAGGACAAACCACAGGAAGAGGCCATGGAGGAAGAAGAAGAGGAGGGGGTGGAGGAGAGAGGTGTGTCACAACCAGTAGTAGCATTTTGGAGGCGTGGCGGTGGAACAACCTCCAACACTACTGCACCTTGTCCTGCATCCTTCCCAGCTGCCAAAAGAGTGACCCAATGGGCCGTGAAAGAAAGGTAACGTCCCTGTCCATGCCTGCTGGACCATGAGTCAGCGGTAATATGCACCTTACCGCTGACCGCCCTGTCCAGCGAGGCCAAGACTTTGCCTTCCACATGCCGGTAGAGAGCCGGAATAGCCTTCCGTGAGAAAAAGTGGCGTTTGGGAACCTGCCACTGAGGAACCGCACATTGCACAAACTCACGGAAGGGGGCCGAGTCTACCAACTGAAAAGGCAGCAGTTGAAGCGCTAGCAATTTAGCCAAGCTAGCATTCAACCACTGGGCATGTGGATGGCTGGGAGTGAACTTCTTTCGACGGTCCAGCAGCTGGGGCAGGGAAATTTGCCTGCTAGAATCGGACGTCGGTGTACTGCTAGCAGAGTGGCCGCAAGTACTTGGCTGTGACACACCTAATTCTACACCTTCATTCCTCTCAGTGCATGTTTCAGAGAGGACTGAAGTTATAGTGGGGTTGGAGATCCCAGCTGATGCGGTGCAAGGAGAGGTCCGCTTTGTTCTTTGGTGTGGGTCTTTGAGGTAGGCTTGCCAACGAGCTGCATGGCAGGTCAACATATGTCTGGTCAGGCATGTGGTACCCAAGCGGCTGATGTTTTGGCCACGCGATATACGCTTGAGACATATGTTGCAAACAGCAGCTGTGCGATCTGATGCACTTGCCTCAAAAAAGGCCCACACCAAAGAACTTTTTGAATGACGGGCAGAGGCAGCGCCCTGCACAGGCGGAGCTCTGCGGTGTGATTCCGTCGGTGTACTGCCCTTACGCTGGCCACCAAAGGGCATCCTGCCTCGTTGGAGATGTGCCTCCTCCTCATACTCCTCCTCCTCCTCTCTCCTATTAGGCACCCACGTGGAGTCAGTGACCTCATCATCCCCTCCCTCCTCATCACTGGAGCCAATCTGGCAGTATGCTGCAGCTGCTGGAACATGACTGCCAGATTGGTGTCCTTCTTGAGCATCCCCTCTGTCTGCTCTCACGCTACTGCCTTCCTGTAGCTGGGTTTCATCATCAGACCCTTCGAAACGCTGGGCATCCTCCTGGAGCATGTACCCAACACTGTGCTCAAACAGTTCGGGGGACTCCTCAGGAGGAGGACATGGTGGGTCTAGGGAAGGAGTGACTGATGATGAGTCTGACATTGATACCAGGGAAGAGGACGCTTTGGCAGCTGCTTTGCCAGTACCCTGAGCCTGGGTGAGAGAGGATGAGGAGGATGAGGAGGGCTTGGTCATCCACTCTACCAAGTCTTCGGCATGATGTGGCTCAACATGTCCAGCTGCCGAAAAGAAGGACAAGCGTGTCCCATGGCCATGTGCTGATGACAATGTACCGCGTCCACGACCAGCACTGTTGCCCCCTGACACAGAGCCTGCTTGCCCTCTTTTATTGCCTCCTGACTGTCTGCCTCTCCTTGTTTGCCTTCCAGACATTCTAATAGATGGCCTGCAGGGAGATGGGAAAAAAGCAATAAGGGCTACCTTCAGGTGTCCTTCTCTGTCCCTTTACTTAAGGATTTCTAAATATGGTTGAGGATGATTGCTTTTGCACAGAATAGCACAACGACAATTTCCCTGACTGTCCAAAAAACAAGGATTTCAAAGATGGTTGATGAGGAATGCTTTAGCACACTATAGCACAAGGAGAATTTCCCTCACTGTCCTTCCCTGTCCCTAGAAACAAGGATTATCACAGTGAAAGAAACTGACACTCTTCCTACCTATAGTTTTCTGTCCCTAGAAAAAATGTTTTTTTAAAGCTGATTGATGATCAATGCTTTAGCACACTATAGCACAAGGAGAATTTCCCTCACTGTCCTTCCCTGTCCCTAGAAACAAGGATTATCACAGTGAAAGAAACTGACACTCTTCCTACCTATAGTTTTCTGTCCCTAGAAAAAATGTTTTTTTAAAGCACACTATAGCACAAGGAGAATTTCCCTCACTGTCCTTCCCTGTCCCTAGAAACAAGGATTATCACAGTGAAAGAAACTGACACTCTTCCTACCTATAGTTTTCTGTCCCTAGAAAAAATGTTTTTTTAAAGCTGATTGATGATCAATGCTTTAGCACACTATAGCACAAGTAGAATTTCCCTCAATGTCCTTCCCTGTCCCTAGAAACAAGGATTATCACAGTGAAAGAAACTGACACTCTTCCTACCTATAGTTTTCTGTCCCTAGAAAAAATGTTTTTTTAAAGCTGATTGATGATCAATGCTTTAGCACACTATAGCACAAGGAGAATTTCCCTCACTGTCCTTCCCTGTCCCTAGAAACAAGGATTATCACAGTGAAAGAAACTGACACTCTTCCTACCTATAGTTTTCTGTCCCTAGAAAAAATGTTTTTTTAAAGCACACTATAGCACAAGGAGAATTTCCCTCACTGTCCTTCCCTGTCCCTAGAAACAAGGATTATCACAGTGAAGAAACTGACACTCTTTCTACCTATAGTTTTCTGTCCCTAGAAAAAATGTTTTTTTAAAGCTGATTGATGATCAATGCTTTAGCACACTATAGCACAAGTAGAATTTCCCTCACTGTCCTTCCCTGTCCCTAGAAACAAGGATTATCACAGTGAAAGAAACTGACACTCTTCCTACCTATAGTTTTCTGTCCCTAGAAAAAATGTTTTTTTAAAGCTGATTGATGATCAATGCTTTAGCACACTATAGCACAAGGAGAATTTCCCTCACTGGCCTTCCCTGTCCCTAGAAACAAGGATTATCACAGTGAAAGAAACTGACACTCTTCCTACCTATAGTTTTCTGTCCCTAGAAAAAATGTTTTTTTAAAGCACACTATAGCACAAGGAGAATTTCCCTCACTGTCCTTCCCTGTCCCTAGAAACAAGGATTATCACAGTGAAAGAAACTGACACTCTTCCTACCTATAGTTTTCTGTCCCTAGAAAAAATGTTTTTTTAAAGCACACTATAGCACAAGTAGAATTTCCCTCACTGTCCTTCCCTGTCCCTAGAAACAAGGATTATCACAGTGAAAGAAACTGACACTCTTCCTACTGTGACAGCAGGAAGGTAAAGTCACCTGGTTGCATCCAGGGGGGTAGGTATATTTCTCCCAGATTCAGGCTTTATGCCGACTTATACAACTAGGGAGAGAGTTGATGAAGCCCAGCTGAGGCTAGTGGGCTCATGGATGATTCATACCTCTAGGGAGAGTGCTGGGCGTCGTGCAGGCAGGGAGTTGATGAGACCAGCTGAAGCTTGTCAGCTCGTTTAAGGCCTCTATAAAAACTCCCAGCTTCATTAGGTGTTTGCTCATGCCTGGAACCAGACCTGTGTGGACTGTCTAGGGAGAGTGAACCCCTGTGCGGTGAGACAAAGCCTGTGTGGCTATTTGTTTGGACATTTACTAAACCAGGGACTTAGGGACTAGGACAGCACCAGGCTGATCCCAGTTGTTAGTTAGGGAAACCTGCATGTTTAGTCAGAGGTCAAGCTGACCAGGATTTATTTTGTTTATGTTTCTTTTTGCTTTGCTGTGTTTTTGTCACTGTAAATAGAGAAATAAACCGCACCTTTTGATCTTGAAAACCACAACCTCCGTCTGCTGGGCCTGTTTTTGTGTGGGGAGCCCATCCAGGGGGTCACACACACCCGCTACCGAGTTAACTCCCTCACAGTTGGTGGAGAACCAGTGGCAGTTTTTTTTTAAGCCAGCATGGAGGAGATACTGAAACAGCTGGCTCTAGCAAATGCCAATCAACAGCAGACAAATGCAGGTTTGCAAAAGAGCTTCGCAGCCCAGCAACGAGCCCAGCAGCAATCTGAGGCCCGCTTCATAGACCTGTTGCAGAAGCAAGAGCAGAGACTACAACAACAGATGGAAGCAGTAATGCAGCAACGTCCGCAGACCAGTGAGGAAAGCCGTCCCACTAATACCGCGTCCTTTGGGGTGAGTCGTTTATTGACAAAAATGACTGGAGAGGATGATCCAGAGGTATTTTTGACCACATTTGAAAGGACTGCTGAAAGAGAAAAGTGGCCTGAGGAGCAGTGGGCTGGACTGGTGGCTCCTCTGTTAACTGGTGAATCGCAGAAAGCTTACTATGACCTAGAGCCTGACCAAGCAAAAGACTATGGGATGCTAAAAGCTGAAATATTGGCAAGGCTGGGTGTCACCCTGGCTGTCCGGGCTCAGCGTGTGCATAACTGGACTTTCCAGCATGGAAAACCCCCCAGGTCTCAAATGTATGATCTCATTCACCTGAGCAGGAAGTGGCTACAGCCAGAGACTTTGTCCGCACCGGAGATTGTGGAACGTGTTGTGATGGATCGTTTCTTGAGAGCTCTTCCTACCGCCATTCAAAAGTGGGTAAGCCATGGAGACCCAGAAACGGCCGGTAAACTTGTGGATCGTGTAGAGAGATACTTGGCTGCAGAGAACCTGACGGCCTCTTCCAGAGACTCTCGGACTTTCCACCCTAAGACCAGACCATCCCCAGGGGCGGATAAGATGATTCCAAGGGGTGAGGGTGGAGAGAGTGAGAGGGTGGGAGCTCTGCCCAGGGTTTGGCGAGAACAGCCTGGGAAGTCGGGGGCTCAAGAGGCAGCCAAAAGGATTGTTTGCTACCGCTGCCGGCAAACGGGACATATTGCAGCAAATTGCCCGGTTGTGGAGGAACCCATGCAATGTGACTTTCTGACGGACAGACGTCAGTCGCTGTGTGCGACAGTCGCATGCACTGCCATTCGGGGAACTGAGAAACATTTATGCAAAATGTGTATTAATGGTAGAAATGTTGTGGTATTACTGGATTCAGGTAGCCTTGTGACCCTGATAAAGGCTGAATTAGTTAAAACAGAGGTCTCTGGGAATAGCAAGGTAGCTGTTATTTGTGTGCATGGGGACACCCGAGAGTATCCAGTGACTACAGTGTGTTTCAAGACCCCCAAAGGTACCCTCTCTCATCCAGTGGGGTTAGTATCTCAATTACCGCATGATGCCATTGTGGGAAGGGATTTTCCGAAGTTCTGGGAACTGTGGGATGATCCTGAGCCCCCCCCTTGTGCCCCTATGTACCAGGAAGGTGATAGCCAGAACTCCTCTGAGAGTGGTGAGGACTCTCCAGAATTTCCCTTGTCAGTATTGGCAGGCGAGACTCAAGAAACTGGAGAGGAGCCCACCTCCTCAGACGAAAACCTACCGTCTGTGGAGTTTTCTGATCTTGAGGTTCACAGGGAAAATTTTGCCACAGAACAGTTAAAAGACCCCGCCCTCATAAAGGCACGGGAAAATGTAGTGGAAATAGATGGCGAGTTAGTGAACCCAGATAATACCTGCACTTACCCATACTTCAGCGTAGAGAAGGACCTACTGTATCGGGTGGCAAAAAGGGCAGAAGAAACCGTTGAGCAGCTTGTGGTGCCCAAACCTTACAGGAAGTTGGTGTTGGAGTTGGCCCATGGGCACATTCTTGGAGGTCATCTGGGGACAGAGAAAACCCGAGAGAGGGTATTACAGAGATTCTATTGGCCTGGGGTGATGAAGGACATAGAAAATTATTGTTCCTCCTGCCCTGTGTGTCAGAGGTCGGCCCCGATGCCACATTTCCGTAGCCCGCTGGTCCTTCTACCCATCATTGAGGTCCCGTTTGAGAGGATCGCAATGGATTTGGTAGGTCCTATAATCAAGTCCGCTAGGGGGCACCAGTACATATTAGTTATAATGGACTATGCCACCCGTTATCCAGAAGCGATCCCTCTCCGAAATACCTCGGCCAAAACCATAGCCAAAGAGCTATCTCTTGTTTTTAGCCGGGTGGGTATTTGTAAAGAACTGCTTACAGACCAAGGTACACCCTTTATGTCCCGGGTTATGAAAGAGCTGTGTAAATTGTTCAAAGTGACGCAATTGCGTACGTCTGTGTATCACCCCCAAACCGATGGGCTGGTTGAAAGATTCAACAAAACCCTAAAACAAATGTTGAAGAAAGTGGTGGATAGAGATGGAAAGGATTGGGACTGTCTACTTCCTTATTTGATGTTTGCTATTAGGGAGGTGCCCCAATCCTCTACGGGATTCTCCCCCTTTGAGTTACTGTATGGGAGACACCCAAGAGGGCTGTTGGATATTGCCAAGGAAACTTGGGAAAGTGAGAGTTCTCCCCACAGGAGTGTGATTGAGCATGTCGCCCTGATGCAAGATCGAATTGCACAGGTAAAGCCCATCGTGAAGGAACATTTGGCCCAAGCGCAGTTGGCACAGCAGAGAGTGTACAACCGTGGAGCCAAGACCCGTACCTTTTCCCCGGGGGATAGGATATTGGTACTTGTCCCTACGGTTGAAAGTAAATTCCTTGCCAAATGGCAAGGCCCCTACGAGATAATGGAAAAAGTGAGCGAAGTGAATTACAAGGTCAGACAACCAGGAAGGCGAAAGCCCGAACAGATCTATCACGTTAATCTGTTGAAAGCCTGGAGGGATAGAGAGTCCCTAGTCGCAGAAACTTGGTCACCAGCTCAAACTGGTTGCGTGATTCCGGAGGTTGGAATAGCAGCCACCTTGTCACAACCCCAACAACAGGAGGTTAAGGAGTTTGTGCTTCGCAACAAGGAGGTGTTCTCTGAGCTGCCGGGACAAACATCTGGGGTAGGTAGAGCATGATATTATTACCCCGCCCGGTGAAAGGGTAAAGTTAAAACCCTATCGGATCCCAGAGGCCCGACGGGAGGCAATACGGGAGGAAGTACAGAAAATGCTGAACTTAGGGGTGATAGAGGAGTCCCAAAGTGATTGGTCTAGTCCCATTGTGTTGGTGCCTAAACCGGATGGGAGCTGGCGATTTTGTAATGATTTTCGTCAGTTGAACAAAGTTACAAAATTTGACACCTACCCCATGCCACGTATAGATGAGTTGATCGACCGGCTGGGAACAGCCCGATACATGACGACTCTTGACCTCACAAAAGGGTATTGGCAAATTCCCCTGGCCAAGTCGGCCAAAGAGAAAACCGCATTTGTAACCCCAGACGGGGCGTTCCAATATAAGAGAATGCCGTTCGGGTTACAGAATGCGCCGGCCACATTCCAGCGGAAAATGGACCAGATACTGAGGCCCCATCGGAAGTATGCTGCGGCTTACCTAGATGACGTAATTGTCCATAGCACAGATTGGGCCTCACATCTGCCAAAAGTGCAAGCAGTCCTAGACTCTATCCGGGAAGCGGGGTTTACGGCTAACCCCAAGAAGTGTACCATTGGGCAGGAGGAGGCCAAATATCTTGGGTACACCATTGGCAGGGGAGTAATAAAACCCCAACTCAACAAAGTCGAGGCCATCCAGAGTTGGCCACGTCCCAACAGCAAGAAGCAGGTACGAGCCTTTCTGGGAATCGCGGGTTATTATCGGCGCTTCATTCCCCACTTTGCTTCTAAGGCTGTGCCCCTAACCAACCTGACGAAAGGGAAAGGGTCGGTCATGATTAAATGGACCCCCGAGGCTGAGGCAGCATTCCAATTCTTGAAACAAGCCTTATGTAGCCAGCCAGTGTTGTACTCACCCGACTTCTCTAAAGACTTTGTCGTACAAAGTGATGCGTCAGATGTGGGGTTAGGAGCAGTATTGTCCCAGGTCTGGAACGGGGAAGAGCACCCAGTCATTTACCTCAGCAGGAAGTTGAAGTCCCATGAGGTAAATTACGCCACGGTTGAAAAGGAGTGTTTAGCGGTGAAGTGGGCTCTAGATTCCCTTCGGTACTATCTGCTAGGTAGGCACTTTGACATGGTTACGGATCACGCTCCATTAAAGTGGATGTCTCAAAACAAGGAGACAAATAGAAGAGTAAATAGGTGGTTCCTGGCCCTACAGGAATTCAACTTCACAGTAAAGCATCGCCCTGGCGTTCAAATGGGGAATGTGGATGCTTTGTCTCGAGTACATGAATGCCTGATTGCTGGTGTTCCAACCCCAAGGTTAAAACAAGGGGGGGGGGGTATGTGACAGCAGGAAGGTAAAGTCACCTGGTTGCATCCAGGGGGGTAGGTATATTTCTCCCAGATTCAGGCTTTATGCCGACTTATACAACTAGGGAGAGAGTTGATGAAGCCCAGCTGAGGCTAGTGGGCTCATGGATGATTCATACCTCTAGGGAGAGTGCTGGGCGTCGTGCAGGCAGGGAGTTGATGAGACCAGCTGAAGCTTGTCAGCTCGTTTAAGGCCTCTATGAAAACTCCCAGCTTCATTAGGTGTTTGCTCATGCCTGGAACCAGACCTGTGTGGACTGTCTAGGGAGAGTGAACCCCTGTGCGGTGAGACAAAGCCTGTGTGGCTATTTGTTTGGACATTTACTAAACCAGGGACTTAGGGACTAGGACAGCACCAGGCTGATCCCAGTTGTTAGTTAGGGAAACCTGCATGTTTAGTCAGAGGTCAAGCTGACCAGGATTTATTTTGTTTATGTTTCTTTTTGCTTTGCTGTGTTTTTGTCACTGTAAATAGAGAAATAAACCGCACCTTTTGATCTTGAAAACCACAACCTCCGTCTGCTGGGCCTGTTTTTGTGTGGGGAGCCCATCCAGGGGGTCACACACACCCGCTACCGAGTTAACTCCCTCACACTACCTATAGTTTTCTGTCCCTAGAAAAAATGTTTTTTTAAAGCTGATTGATGATCAATGCTTTAGCACACTATAGCACAAGTAGAATTTCCCTCACTGTCCTTCCCTGTCCCTAGAAACAAGGATTATCACAGTGAAAGAAACTGACACTCTTCCTACCTATAGTTTTCTGTCCCTAGAAAAAATGTTTTTTTAAAGCTGATTGATGATCAATGCTTTAGCACACTATAGCACAAGGAGAATTTCCCTCACTGTCCTTCCCTGTCCCTAGAAACAAGGATTATCACAGTGAAAGAAACTGACACTCTTCCTACCTATAGTTTTCTGTCCCTAGAAAAAAATTTTTTTTAAAGCACACTATAGCACAAGGAGAATTTCCCTCACTGTCCTTCCCTGTCCCTAGAAACAAGGATTATCACAGTGAAAGAAACTGACACTCTTCCTACCTATAGTTTTCTGTCCCTAGAAAAAATGTTTTTTTAAAGCACACTATAGCACAAGGAGAATTTCCCTCACTGTCCTTCCCTGTCCCTAGAAACAAGGATTATCACAGTGAAAGAAACTGACACTCTTCCTACCTATAGTTTTCTGTCCCTAGAAAAAATGTTTTTTTAAAGCACACTATAGCACAAGGAGAATTTCCCTCACTGTCCTTCCCTGTCCCTAGAAACAAGGATTCGCACAGTAAAACACACTGACACTCTCCCTACCTATCCTTCTCTTTCCCTAAACTAAAGGAATCCAGGTTAAGCAAGAAAAAATAAATGTCACTGTCCCTGCCTATGCTTCTCTTTCCCTGCTCCGGAACACACTACACTAGGCCGCCGTGCTGGCGGCCTTTTATAGTGTGGGGCGTGTACTAAACACCCTCAGCAATAATTGGCCACAGGCATCCTGCCTGTGGCCAATCATTGCTCTCCTCGCTGCCGGCGCTGTGATTGGCCAAGCATGCGGGGTCACAGTGCATGCTTGGCCAATCACAGCGCCTGGATGACACTGCGATGGCGTAGTGCATTGTGGGCCGTTCGCGTCACTCGAATTAGGCGCGAACGGCCCAAATCGTTCGATCTTCGTCGAACGATCGAACAGCCGATGTTCGAGTCGAACGTATGTTCGACTCGAACACCGAGCTCATCCCTACTATCCATAAACTGGTCCCAAATGAAACTTGGAGGGAAACTCAACTAAAAATTGTACACCGGGCCTATATACCCTTCCTTTACGCCGGCCAAGCGCAAACCACCCCCACTTGCCCTCTCTCCTTAATCCAGGCCATCCCTGACACATCGCTTCTGGTCGGGCCCCCCCATATCCTTCTTTTGGGACCAAGTCCTATCCTATATATTTGAAGTGACCTTGCTGAAGTTACCTAAAGACCCCTTGCTCCTCATCTTTGGCCACTGGGACCCTCAGCTGCTTCCTTGGTCCCCCAACACCACCCCTCCTTATAAAGACTGGTCTTTGATATGTCTACTACTCACCAGGAGAGCCATCTTAAAAAACTGGATATCCAACATTCCCCCGAAAATTCCACAAGTCCAAAGAGACCTCCTGCTGCTACTTTTCAAAGACAGACTCAACACGGACTTCTCACACGATACTGCAAAAAAAAGTTTCTACCACAGATGGCACGCCTATATGGTCTCTACGCTCTCTCCAGATGAACTGGAGAATCTCAAACAGTTTTCATTCTCCTACTACGGGTCTCCCCCACCACATCCAGTGTCACCGCTCTCTCCCTCAGAAAAACCCCCCACCGATGAAACCTGATCTCTAACAACGCACAAAGCATCTGTTCCTAAATATCTCTCTACCATCAAGCTCTATCCGTCCAACTGACACCTGAAAGAGAGCAACACTCCCGGTACCACCATCGTAACTTTGTTGTCTACCTTTGTGCAACTTTTACAACAAGAACTTGGTGCTCCTTCCCACCCTCCCCCTTTTCGTTTGTTCTCTTTCCAGCAATTCTAGGGACCCCCCAGTTCCAGATCCATTCAGTTATCCCCCTTTACTTAGGATGGTTTAGCTCTGGAGTGTATACCTCCTGTATGTTGTTTATCCCATAATCGGGACCCACCCTTGGATCCCCTAGGTTGCATAGTTCCCTCACCTCTGTTATCTGATTTAATATTTTGTCACTTTCATCGATATGTAAAAAATACATTACTATTTTGCTGTTATAATATTTATGTTTTTTTTTTCACCTTTCAATAAAAATCTATTTAAAAAAATAAAAATAAAAAAAAAGTTGGGAGGTAGGTGATTATGACAACGATGAATCATGCCCATGCTATAGGTGTTGGCATGGCCACTTAAAATCTCCACTGGGGTTGCATGTGACCAGTAGAGATGGGCTGAACGACCCCCTGTTCAGTTTGTGGCAGAACTTTCAAACATTGCAAAAGTTCAGAACCGAAAAAAACAACATTGAAGTCTATGGGACCCGAACTGGAAAAATCAAAAGTGCCCATTTGGAAAGCTTATAAAGTATGCAAGTAATGGGCATACAATGGTTATTGGGATCTGGATACTGCCCTGGGGGACATGTATCAATGAAAATACGTTTGTAAATAACATAATTTTTAAATGAGCAGTGATTTACTGATGCTTAAAGTGAAACCATAAAAATAAGAAATAACAATAAAAATTAAAAAAATATTTAAATATAGTGCCTGGGATGTCACATTAGTCCAACTGTAAAGTGGCACATCTGTACCGTGTATAGAACCTGCTGCAGCAATAATTACATTTATAAAGCCCAAAACAAATGACATTTTCCCTGCAAGCTTTCTTTGTATTGTAAACAACGGCTCGTGGAGCCAATCTGTATGATGAGGCCACAATTTAGTGCACTTGGAAAAAGATTAGAGATTTTTTGGATAAAATCTGGTGTCTCTTTCACAGACTTTGGATAGAAGTAACAAGGAAAAATTGGGCTTCGGGTGCTGGTGGTGCCTTCACACCATAACCCTATGAAGGTACTCTTGATGAAAGCAAGAATTGGCCTTGCTGTCAAAAATTGAAACAATATGCCCCAGCCAAACAAGTGTGGAAAAAAAATGACCAAGATGTCAGCAATAACGTGGACCTTGCGACTGACTGTCTTGTCCAACGATGCCACAACATTGCCTTCCACGTGATGGTACAGAGCTGAAATGACCTTACATGAAAAGAAATAGGGACTGGGAACCTGCAATTGTGGCACAGCACATTCGGCAAAATCATGGAAGGGGCAGAATCCACTAGATGGAAAGGCAGGAGTTGTAAAGCCAGCCGCTTTGTCAAGCTTGAATTTAGATGCTGGGCATGTGGGTGGCAGTGACTGTATTTATTTTTTATTTTTTGCTGCAACAGATGTGGCAGAGAAATTTGCCTGCTCTAGTCTACAGCCGGTGGTGTACCCCTGGCAGATGTGCTGCAAGGACCTGGGACACCCTATGCTATACCATTATCTCCGTCAGTGGAGGCTGCTAAAAGGTCATGAGGTATAACTGGGTAGAACGGAAAGGTGAGGAGTGAGGAGGAGCAGAATTGCGTCTCTTTTGCGTGGCTTTCAGGTGCTCTTGCCAATGGGCTGAGTGGTGGGAGGTTAAATGCCTTGTCAAGCATGTACCCAAATGGCTGGTGTTTTTGCCACACTTGATGTGCTTGAGGCAAAATTTTTGCAACTTGCAACACTGGATCGGCTGCACATGTGCTAGAAAAGGCCCAAACAGCTGAGCTTTGGGAAGTGGGCCGGGAGATAACAGCTCCACAATGTGATGGAATAGGGTGGCTGCTCTCTACTCTTCCATGATGGCTGCCTCTTTGGGGTTGTGCCTCAACCTCACTTTCCTCCTCTGCTCTATCCGGCACCCAAGTTGTGTCAGTGACCACATCATCATCATCCCCACCATCCTTATTGTGACTGGAGACAACTTGGCAACATGCTGCGGCTGGGGGAACACAACTGCCAATTTGTTGTTTACCAGTGTTCTCCCCTCTCTGTAGGCTCATGTTCCTACCTTCCTTAACCTCAGAACCAAGATCGGAATCAAGTAATGGCTGTGCATTGTCAAGGAACAAGTGGTCAATGCTCTGTTCAAATAACTTAACTGACTCCTCAATGCCTGATGCTGGGGCTATGACCAGAGTAGCTGGGGGCAAGGAGGCAGAACAAGCCACTCTGGCAGCTGCAGTGGACTGCGCACTAGTCTCTGCTTGGGTGATGGAGGATGAGGAGGATGGTTTTGTAAGCCAGTCTCCCACCTCCTCTGCATGCTGTGGCTGTATGGCATGGGCAACATCACTAAAAAGAGGAAATTATTCCCTGCCTGTAGACGGACCATGTCCACCTTTGCCTGTGGACACATACGCTGCTGGCCCCCTCACAGTGCCAAGGGAAAGTCGTTAAACATGTAGTTAAAGCACTGAAATATACTGCATTAAATAAGCAGTAGCAAACTGAAATACACAGCATTAAATGTGCGGTAACGCACTGAAATATACAGCATTAACGTACACTAATGCAATGAAATATACTGCGTTAAACGTGCAGTTAATGCACTGAAATATACTGCTTTAAACATGCAGTGACGCATGGAAATATATAGCATTAAACGTACACTAATGCACTGAAATATACATCGTTAAACGTGCAGTTGTCAGAACATTTGGGGTTAAAAGAATATACATATAAAGTCGCATATTGTATATTTTTTCATATTTTTCCTATTCATGTATATTATGAACAGAAGGACAGCCATTTTCCCTCTAAAGTTGAAATTAGGTTCATAGGCATAAATAGACATTGTTCTCATGTCTCACTAAGGAGTCTGGATGTACCATCTCTAAGGTTATAATTCAAAGATTTAGACATTTAGTAAAATAAACAAGATAAGAGAATGGTAAGGGGCTCTGGTTTCACACAAACTCACAGGGATTGTTATTTGCATGAATGAAACTAGAGGGCTCATCCACAAATAAGCTATCATATTGTATATCTTAAATAATGTTTATTTTATAGTATCTTCACAGTATATCTATGTATTAGTTACAGTATATATATATATATATATATATATATATATATATATGTATAAACCCATTAATACATATATATTTATTACAAAATGTGAGATCCTAACTGTATTGCCATTAGAACCTGTATTTGTAAAGTAATTGTTTTGCTTAGAGTTACTTTTCAAATGATCTCACTTTCCTTGGAATTTAACTAATTATCTCAGCTAATGTGTGGGTAGATTTTCCCAAGACATTAATCTGAGCCATCGCTGAGATGGCTGGGATACTTGACATGTGTTTGACAGTTTTTGACAATTAATGGTGTTTTGTGAAGCTTAAATCACAGGATGTCGTAAATTATCTTTGACTCAAATAGAAATAATGTTATAAATTATTTCTAATACGCTACTGCCCTCTGGTGGTAAAAATACTTGATTGTTCAAGATGATGTGATATTTGATTGCTATGGCAACCATCAAAACACAGCATCATTTGACGTCGGCAGTTAGGTAGTAATGAGATACACACCCATTTGGGGGGTGGAATTAAAAGTAGTTGCAGAGGACACGGAGGGGATCTCTGACTCTATCTCTGAGGACTCTCTCTCTGAAAGGATCTCAGAAGGAACACCTCGCTAGCTATCTGGGAAGAGAGGAAAGCTGAAAGAATGTGATCTGTCAGAGATCTGTCTCTCGCTCGATACCTGGCTATCTGTCAGGGCTCTATATCTGAAGGAAGCTGGAAGGAGGAGATCTTGAAATGCAAACATGTAGCAATGTTGGAAGGAGTCCTGTGGGACTCATAACGGGATCTTCTCAAACTGACAGACTTCTTAAAAAGTACTGGTAACGTATTATTTTGTTTATTTACCTGTTAGGTAATTGAAGTCTGGTTGAGCATATGCTTGACTAATCCAATCTATTGTTAGAACAGTTTTGGAGTGATATGAATTCTAACTGCAGTATGAATTGGTTTCACTTCTAAACAAGGGAGATATATATATTGTCATATATCCTAATTCTAACTTCAGAGTTTTAGAATTGGATTAGTTACATGTAAAATAGATTCTCTCTAAAATGTAAAATAAGCCTTGATTGTATTATCAAGCTGTGCATAATATACAATTTTTGTTTATGCATTTAAGAGTGTATAAGTGAGGAGATCTGTTTGTTTTGAGAAGAGATAACAACATAGTGTCAATGTAAACAAGAGTGTTTACCTAAAGCCGTGAAGTCACGGAAAGACATTTCACAAGTTACCAAGTTTAAAATATACAAGTATTATTTAAGTATTGAACTGTGAATATACCTTGTCATATCGAGCTTGCATAGAAATGTATGTAAATATTATCTGAACATTAACCATCATTTATCTCTGATTGTAGAAGTATGAATCAAAAATAAAAGATACTAAATAATCTAGCCCCCCTTCTTAGTATCACTCTGCGCTAATGAAAAAACTACAAAGATAAAAGCACAGGAATAAAACAATATTCTGTGGTTACAATATGTAAAAGATCAGCAGCTGCTAAAAACAGGTATATAAAAAAAAAAAAGCAGTGTAAAAAAACTTTAAGTAAAAAAGTTCAGAATAAACTGCAGCAGCGCTACGGACAAATGTTCAAATGTGCGTCTTCTATACAATCCAATCATATAGGTAGTGTAGATAGTGAACGGAGAGTGTGGTTATAGCTGGTTTAAATCCTAGTTCCTGTGCTCCTTATCACCAATATGTGTTTTCACCACGTGGGGGGATTAAGGGTCCCCTGATGGGGATGCACTCACCAGATGTTAAATCAATATAGGCATATATATACCATCCTCCTCTAGTGTATTCTGTCTTCTTTACTGTAATGGTGTTTCTAGCATATGTGAGGAGAAGGAACAAAACCACATAGGGTAGTACTGTTTGGAACCTTTATTAAATAATAATCCCCAACAAAAGAGCCCTTTTGCATATGCGCGTACCAATAAAAGAATAAAACAGGCGATTAAAATGTATAAGATAATGGACGCTATTCAGCGCTTAAGACTTGCCCCCTGATGAACGCCACTTTCTAATTCCTCTGGCGTCTTCCTGGTTCGGCTGGTCCTGGAGCGCAAATGCGTCACTTCCGGTTTGCTGGGTATTGCTGGTCACGCCCTGACGTTTCGTCACTTCCTGACTTCTTCCGAGGGCGTGACCAGTCTCCACAGCAACCGGATTAAATATGCTCCCTTAGTCTCCGCCCATCTCCAGACGTCGGAGCGCTCTGGCTGCGTCTGCATCAGCGCGCCTGCGCACTCCAGCTCCTTCGTCTGTGCCCTATTGTGGGCGGAAGTCTTGCCAACATATTCAAGATGCGCTGCCCTGATTGGCGCGCATGCCCAATCTGTGGCCTGGTAGGCTGGAGTGTGTTATCATAACAAAATTGAATAAAATACAAAACAACAACGTGGGTAATAAACCTGTATGAGCGATTTGCTCGTTGTGAGCAAGGATACCATAATATTGATAATATCAATGATTGTTATTTTTTGCTAGGGAAAAAAAACCTGACTGTCAGTCCGCTGCAGACGGCTTGTTTCAATGACACACACATCATGGCTGTAACAGGAAAGGGGGAGCGATCATTACTATTGCTATTTCTGACCCCTTTTGTGTGACAGACACTCCACTATGCAATCTGTTATCCTATATTCAGATTGTGTTAAGAAATGTGTTTATGGCATTTACATAACTGGTTTCTGGCTGAGCATTGGACCACCTTCCTATGAGTTCATCATTCTGTACAAAAAAATCTGTATGTTTGTAGTCCAATATTCAATTCATGATAAAATACATAAACTTCCATAAAAAAATCTGTGTGGTCCATAAAATTCTATAAAATCACAAAAAATATCAAAAAATACCAAAATCACAAAAAATCACAAAAAATACCAAAAAATACACAAAAAATACACAAAAAATCACAAAAAATACCCCAAATACCTCTACAATCCTCTAAAAGCAAATAAACGACCGTATAAATGTCTATAAAGGAGACTGATAAAAACCACTACTGATTTGCTAAAAAGATATATATAAAAAAGTATATATATAAGAACAGTAATAAAATTCTATAAAAAACTATAAAATCTATTAATAAATAGTGCTCTGATGATTTTCTAGAGCACAGCAGATACATTGTCAATAGTGCATACATGTGAATGGATCATTAACCTGTTAGGGTGATTTCTTATCTTTATGGGACATACTCTGGGTTATTTTATTTCGAAGAGATAACCGTAGCAAGGGTTGTTATTCACTAATTAGGAGTTACTTATAAAACAATTGATATCAAGTTCAACGTTAAGGCCCTTTGGTACTAAAACATCAGTTAAAAAAATCCACTTAGTTTCCTTCTTTGATAATTCTCGTACTTTATGCGAGCCTCTCCAATTAGTCTCCAGGCATTCTATGCCCCAAAATTGTAGCCCTGTGGCATCCTGATCATGTTTAAGCTTAAAATGTAACGACACATTATGGTCTTTGAAGCCGATCTTAATGTTATGAATGTGTTCTGCTATTCTTATTCTAAGGAGTCTCTTAGTACGTCCAATGTAGAGAAGTCCGCATGGACATTTCAGTGCATACACTACATGGCTAGTGTTGCAAGTGATAAACTGTTCAATGTTGAATTGCTGCTGGTTGGAGGAAGACACAAAACTTTCTAGACCTCTTATTGGTTGTGCCACTTCCCTGCACGCTTTACACCTTCTGCAAGCAAAAAAACCTTTTTGGTTCCAAAATGTAGGAGGTTTGCTTGGAGGGTCTAGTATTTTCTTCACCACCCGATCTCCGTGATTAGAAGCTTTCCGGTATATAAACTGTGGTTTCAAGGGCAGGACTGGGCCCAGTTTTTTGTCTAATAATAATATGTGCCAGTGATTGTTAAAAATTGCCTCCACTTCCTTGTATTGAACATTGAATTGTGAGATGAATGCCCATTCTTTTGAGCTGGTTCCACTTATTCCTTGTTTGGGTTTTGTTTCTAGGCATGTTTCCCTCGGGATTAATGGCACCTCTTCCACGATTTTTTGTAAGGCTTCAGGGGCATACCCTTTTGCCGCAAATCTATCGGTAAGGACTCTTGATTGTGTGAGGAAGTTGTCGTTATCTGAACAATTACGTTTCACTCGCATGATTTGCCCTTTTGGGATGTTCCTAAGCCATTGCGGATGATGACCACTCGTGGTTGGGAGGTAGCTATTTCTGTCTGTTTGCTTAAAAAAGACCTTAGTCCCAAACTTCAAGTTTTGGCGATATACCATGACATCCAGATAGTTTATTGTTTCTTTATGCCATTCAGAGGTTAGTCTGATATTTTTACTGTTTGTATTTAAAACCTTTAAAAACTCATGCAGAGATTCTACTGTGCCGGCCCAAATTAAAAACAGATCATCTATATAGCGTTTATAAAAAATGAGTTCGGCTTTTCTGTCTTTAAAAATCACTTTATCCTCCCACTCTGCCATAAAAAGATTTGCGATGCTGGGGGCGAATTTGGCCCCCATAGCAACGCCCCTTTGTTGCAAATAAAATTTGTTGTCGTACCAAAAATAGTTATGTGAGAGGCAGTAGTCCAGGGCATGGCCAATGAACACTTTTTGGTTATGAGGTAGGTCTTCTCTTTTGCTTAAAGCCCAATTAAGGGCCGATAAAGCGTCATCATGCTGAATGATGGAGTAAAGAGAGGCCACATCTAGTGTTACTAGTAAAACTTCTTGATCTTTGGTTATTATAACGTTTTGTAGGCAGTTCAGAAAGTCTTTAGTGTCCTTTAGATATGCTTGTGTGGTGGTTACACTTTTTTGCAGAAAGGTGTCAAGGTATTGTCCCATTCTTGATGCGATAGAGTCTATACTATTTACAATGGGCCTGGGTGGTGGGTTAACGGAGTCTTTATGGATTTTTGGCAACGTGTAAATCGTTAGGATTTTGCTACTGGTTGGTGCCAGATATTGCCTTTCTTTTTCTGTTAGTACTCCCAGTTTGGTGCCGATTCCCACTAATGTTGTTAGCTGATTCTTAAAGGCTTGAGTTGGATCACTTTCCAAAGCTCTATAGGTGATTTCATCTGCTAGCATCTCTGTAATTTGTGTGTGGTACATATCTTTAGATAATATGACCACTCCACCACCTTTATCAGCTGGCCTGATAATAATGTCTTTTCTTTTTTCTAATGCCTCTATTCCCTCCTGGATGTGTTTCAAGCTTGTGTGTTTTCTGGGTACCAATTTGTTCAGGTCACGTATAATCAAACCCTTAAACACCTCAACCTGATGGTTGGGATTATTCAGGGGGTTGAACAGTGATTTATTTTTTAGTCCACTGTTTACAATCCCCTGGGGGTTCGTGCGAGTGATCGTATTTTGTGTGCCCAGTCCTACAAAGTGCTTCTTTATGTTGAGCTTTCTTATGTATTTGTGTACATCTATGTATACATTGAATTTGTTTATTGGTTGCTTCATCCCGCATTTAAGGCCCATATTAGGGATATTAATTTCTTTGTGTGACAGCTCTACTGGACTTAAATTAAACATACCGTTGGTTAGTGGTTTCTCATTCTTTTTCTGGACCTTCCTTCCGGCCCTGCATCCTCTGGTTCTGTATGTCTTTGATCTGTGTATTGGTTTTGTTCTCTGGTCCGTTGGTTCTGAGGTTGAGGATCTCTCCAGTCTTGATTTCTCAAATGCGCAGGAGGATATTGGGGTTTTCCTCTGTGTGGTGGGTAACCCCGTCCCCTTTGTTGTCCTCTCCCTCCTCGCCCTAAAAAAGGGCGTGGCGCTGGATAATTGTTGTGTTGCTCTAGTGGTTGAAATTTGTTTTGTGTAGGTATCTGGTATGGTGTATACGGACGATTATTGTACTGTTGATTATTCAACTGATTATTCTTCCCACCTTTTCCTTTTGGTTTCGTCTTTTTACTTGGAATTGGGGTGGAGAAATTTGTTGATTGTAGAAGTATATCTATTCATTTGTATTATCACAACTTATACCTGATTTTAATTTTGTACTGTATCTTTAGTTAATAAAAATATATATTTTTAAATATTCATTTGTGTTACTTGTCTTCAAAATAGCACGGATAAAATAACTTTGGATTTCTTGTTTGATATTGTAGGAAGTTGTAAATCTCCCAAATCAAAGATTTGTATATTTCCATAAATACAATACTATTTTAATATTTCAGTATAAACATTCTAACACAGTTAACACACTGAAATATACTGCGTTAAACAAGCAGTAACACACTGAAATATACAGACTTAAATGTGCAGTAATGCACTGAATTATACAGAATTAAAGTGTTACTAAAGGCATTATTTTTTTAAAATAAAATAACAAACATGTTTTACTTACCTGCTCTGTGCAGTGGTATTGCACAAAGTGGCCCCGATCCTCCTCTTCTCGGCTGCAATCTCCTCCTCTTCTTCTTGGGATCACCATAGCCAGCCGCTGGCTATGGGGAGAGCGTAGTCCCTGCGCTCCCGACCTGTGTGTCTATGGAGCCGGCTACTGCTCGAATGCTGTTTGAAGAGGAAGTAAGGGGAGAAAGATGCAGCCGTGCACAGCGCTGATCTCTTCTCCCCTCTCTTCCCCTTCACACAGGGGAAGGGGGGCACAGGGAGACTGAATTTTTTTTTATCTTAATGCAAAAAATGCATTAAGATTAGGGATGAGCCGAACACCCCCCAGTATTTTAAAACAGCTGTTTTAATAATGCTTAAAGTGAAACAATAAAAATGAAATATTCCTTTAAATATCGTGCCTGGGGTGTCCATAGTATGCCTGTAAAGTAGTGCATCTTTCCCGTGTTTAAAACAGTACCGCAGCAAAAATAAAATTTCTAAAGGAAAAAATGTAATTTAAAAATTCTAGTGGCTGTAATGAATTGTCGGATCCCGGAAATATAGATAAAAATAAAGATAAAAAAAGACTCTTCAAGTCTGATATGGATATTAGGGGAACCCTATGCCAAAATTTAAAAAACAAAATGGCGTGGAGGTACCCCCCAAAATCCATACCAGGCCCTTCAGGTCTGGTATGGATTGTAAGGGAAACCCCACTACAAAATTTAAAAGAAATGTTGTGGGGGGTCACTCCAAAATCCATACCAGACCCTTATCCAAGCACGCAACCCTGGCAGGCCACAGAAAAAGGGAGGGGACGAGAGAACGCCCCCCTGAACTATACCAGGCCACATGCCCTCACCTCAACATGGGGAGGGTGCTTTGGAGTCCCCCCCAAAGCACCTTGTCCCCATGGTAATGTGGAAAAGGGCCTCATCCCTACAACCCTTGCGGTGGTTGTGGGCGTCTGTGGGCGGGGGGCTTATCGGAATCTGAAAGCCCCCTTTAACAAGGGGACCCCCAGATCCTGGCCCCCCATGTGAATGGGTATCAGGTACATTGTACATTCACCAAAGAAGTGTACGACGGACCGAAAAAGGAAAAAAAAAAACGCAACAACCCCATGGGAGGCTCCCGCCGACTTCAGGCTTTCTGCTTTGACAGCTGTTATATAGCTAAGGGCGGGGCCACCCGGTGACATAACTGGGTGACCCCACCCCCTTCTGACGTCATATGATGTCACGTGGCGTCAGAGGGGGGCGGGGCAACCTGTTTACCTCACAGAGTGGCCCCGCCCATAGCTATATAACAGCTGTCAAAGCGAAAAGCCTGCAGGTGGAGTTGTTGCATTTTTTTCTTTTTTCGGTCCGTCGGGCGGCGTGATTGAGGATGAAAGTACATCGCGGGACACTTATTTTTTTATTTTTTAATAAAGGACTTGTCCCAAACAGTTTCTTGTCATTTTTACTTTTTTTACACTTCTTTGGTGAATGAGTAGGGGTACAATGTACCCGATACCCATTCACATAGGGAGGCCGGGATCCGGAGGTTCCCTTGTTAAAGGGGGCTTCCAGATTCCGATAAGCACCCTGCCCACAGACCCCCACAACCACCGGGCAAGGGTTGTTGGGATGAGGCCCTTGTACCCATCAACATGGGGACAAGGTGCTTTGGTGGGACCCATGTTAAGGCCATGTGGCCTGGTACAGTTTAGGAGGGGGTGCTTTCTCATCATCATCATCCACTTTTCCTGCAGCCTGCCAGATTGTGTGCTCGGACAAGGGTCTGGTGTGGATTTTGGGGGTGACCCCCACGCCATTTTTTTTTGGCACAAGGTTCCCCTTAATATCCATACCAGACCTAAAGGGCCTGGTATGGATTTTGGGGGGATCCCCACGCAATTTTGTTTTCAAATTTTGGTGCGGGGTTCCCCTTAAAATTCATACCATACCCAAAGGGCCTGGTAATGAACTGTGGGGGTGGAAACCCATGCATTTTTTTTTTCAATGATTTTTATCTATATTCCCGGGATCAGACAATTCATTACAGCCGCGAGCAGTATTAAATTACATTTTTTCCTTTAGGAATGTCATTTTGCTGTGGTACTGTTCTAAACACGGGAAAGATGCGCTACTTTTCAGGCATACTAGAGACACACCCCTCAGACACGATATTTAAAGGAATATTTCATTTTTATTGTTTCACTTTAAGCATTCTTAAAATCACTGCTCCTGAAAAATACTTTGTTTTTAAAACTTTTTTTGCATTGTTTCATGTCCCCTGGGGCAGGAGCCAGGTCCACATGCCGTTTTTTAAAATTAGTTGTATCTATATTTTCGGGATCCGACAATGCATTTTTTTTTGGCACAGGGTTCCCCTTAATATCCATACCAGACCTAAAGGGCCTGGTATGGATTTTGGGGGGATCCCCACGCAATTTTGTTTTCAAATTTTGGTGCGGGGTTCCCCTTAATATTCATACCAGACCCAAAGGGCCTGGTAATGAACTGTGGGGGTGGGAACCCATGCATTTTTTTTTTCAATGATTTTTATCCATATTCCTGGGATCCGACAATTCATTACAGCCGCGAGCAGTTTTAAATAAAATGTTTTCCTTTAGGAATGTCATTTTTCTGCGGTACTGTTCTAAACACGGGAAAGATGCGCTACTTTTCAGGCATACTAGGGACACACCCCTCAGACACGATATTTAAAGGAATATTTCATTTTTATTGTTTCACTTTAAGCATTCTTAAAATCACTGCTCCTGGAAAAAACTTCAGTTTTTAAAACTTTTTTTGCATTATTACCCCCTGGGGCAGGAGCCAGGTCCACATGACTTTTTTTAAAATTAGTTGTATCTATATTGCCGGGATCCGACAATGCATTACAGCAGCGAGCAATTTTAAATGACATTTTTTCCTTTAGAAATGTAATTTTGCTGTGGTACTGTTCTAAACACGGGAAAGATGTAGTACTTTACAGGCATACTAAGGACACTCCCCAGGCACAATATTTAAAGGAATATTTCATTTTTATTGTTTCACTTTAAGCATTATTAAAATCACTGCTCCTAAAAAAAAAAATTCAGTTTTTTAAAAAAAATATTGCATTGGTACATGTCCCCTGGGGCAGGACCCAGGTCCCCAAACACATTTTTTGCAATAACTTGCATATAAGCCTTAAAAAAGCACTTTTGGTGTTTCGAATGCTCCGCGAACGCTGCATAATGTTCGCTGTTCGGCGAACTGGCAAACACTCGATGTTCGAGTCAAACTCATGCTCGATTCGAACATCGGGCTCATCCCTAATTAAGATAAAAAATATTTTATAGGTTTAGTAACACTGTAAACATGCAGTAACGCACTGAAATATACTACATTAAATGTGCAGTAAAGCACTAAAATATACAGTGTTAAACGCGCAGTAATGCACTGAAATATACTGTGCTAAACGCGCAGTAATGCACTGAAATACACAGCGTTAAACGTGCAGTAATGCACTGAAATATACTGCATTAAACGTGCAGTAATGCACAGAAATATACTGTGTTAAACGTGCAGTAATGCACTGAAATATACTGCGTTAAATGTGCAGCAATGCACTGAAATACACTGCGTTAAACTTGCAGTAATGCACTGAAATATACTGTGTTAAATGTGCAGTAACGCACTAAAATATACTGCGTTAAACGTGCAGTAATGCACTGAAATATACTGCAATAAACATGCAGTAATGCACTGAAATATACTGCGTTAAACATGCAGTAACATACTGAACAATACTGTGTTAAACGTGCAGTAATGCACTAAAATATACAGCATTAAGTGTGCAGTAATGCAGTGAAATATACTTCATTAAACATGCACTAACACACTGAACTAAACTGCGTTAAGCGTGCAGTAACGCACTGAAATATACTGCATTAAATGTGCAGTAACGCAGTGAAATATACTTTGGTAAACATGCAGTAACGCACTGAAATAATGTGTTAAATTTGCAGTAACGCACTGAAATATACTGCGTTAAACATGCAGTGGCACACTGAACTATACTGCATTTAACGTGCAGTAACGCATTAAAATATACAGTGTTAAACGTGCAGTAATGCACTGAAATATACTGCGTTAAACGTGCAGTAACATACTGAACAATACTGCGTTAAACGTGCAGCAATGCACTAAAATGTACAGCATTAAGTGTGCAGTAATGCAGTGAAATATACTTCATTAAACATGCACTAACACACTGAACTAAACTGCGTTAAGCGTGCAGTAACGCACTTAAATATACTGCATTAAATGTGCAGTAACGCAGTGAAATATACTTTGGTAAACATGCAGTAACGCACTGAAATATACTGCGCTAAACCTGCAGTAGCACACTGAACTATACTGCGTTAAACGTGCAGTAACGCACTAAAATATACTTCATTAAACATGCACTAACGCACTGAACTAAACTGCGTTAAGCGTGCAGTAACGCACTTAAATATACTGCGTTAAATGTGCAGTAACGCACTTAAATATACTGCGTTAAACATGCAGTAACGCACTGAAATATACTGCAGGAAACCTGCCCTGACAAAATAAACTGACACTAAAGTAAAAATGAATGGTCAAAATATACTCACGCTGCACTATCAATAGATTCACACTAAAGTGACACTAAAGAAAAAATTTATGGTTGCACTACACTCACACTGCTCTATCACTAGATTTACACTAAACTGATATTCTACACTGACAATAGAATCACTATAGCATACTAACTCGCTAGTAGCACTGAACAGACCCCTGTTCTATCCCTCTTTACACCAATATCACACTGCAAATGGCCACTATGGGGAGAATATTTTTGAAGTATGGGGCGGGACAAAAAGCAATGAACCATGATTGGATAGAGTCGTCATTACTTTCTCCAATCATGGCTCTGACAGTGCTCTGTGCCCTGACTGGGCAACGCTTTAATTACTTCTGCCAATTAGGGCTTCCAATGCACTTTGCAGCAACGCAATGCATTGTGGTCATTCGGCGGTCCGAACAAACAGTCGAACGCCGATGTTCGAACGAGCAAACAGCCAATGTTAGGCCCAAACTCATGCTCGGGCCGAACAATTCGCCTAACTCTAGTAACCATGTGAAAATGTAGGAGCACAGCTGGGAGATGGTTGTCACCCCATAAAAGACAGTGCCTGAACAAAGATTTTCAAGGCAGGATCACTGGACATTTTTAATAAAAGCTGCAGTTTTCAACATTTTCACCACACTCTTTGAAACGACCCTAAAAAGGTTATATAATATTTAGTTTTATCTATTGTAACACTGTCCCATAACAGCTTGTAGATGGATCCTCAGCACACATGAAAACCAGGAACTGTGAAAAAGGGGGGTTTATGCAATGTAAATCAATTGGAAACACTTATAACTCTGACCACATAGGTCAGATTAACTCCCAGCATGCCAGATCCTGCGTAAACACCCCAAAACCAGGTTGAATTGAACTCAGCAGACTAATATGTACAAATAGCAATAACAATGGGTAGTAGTAAAACACTCCAATGTAGAAAGCAATATAGACACTTAGCAGTATGATTACCAGAGCGACTTTACCTGTATATGCTACCACTGAAAGGGAAAAGGGCCGGCCTAAGAGACTCTGATCCTAATGAGAGATTAAGTTATATTGGAACCAATCACTCTACCCTTTGGAGGCAAGAAAGTTGTTGTAGTCCTAATGTTAGGCCTAAGGGTTGTCTTCACCGGCAGCGTTGGAACTCAGATGTTTACAGGGAATCCTCAGTGTGTAACATAAGGGAGCTAATAATCAGCAGAGAAATGCTAAGTATGGCAATGTGTCAGTTCCCTTGATAATCCAGGTTATGTTGTATGCATGCAGTGTCCATATACTATTTGATAATGACAGACTGGAGATGATTTGGGCATGAGCCCGCTCCCCAGATCATGGAGACGGCTGTCACACACACACAGGAAGCGATGCAGGGTCTGTACCCCGGTCAGCAGGAGCTGGATGCAGTGGATCAGTCAGATGGATTCAGCAGTCTGGGCCATCACTTGCTGCACTGTCTCCCTCTCACTAGTAGAAGTCGCAGAATGTCTTTAGCGGGGTGCAGATCTGTCTGGGCAGGAACAACGGTGGCCTCTGGCGCTGTGGTAGGCCGCAATCTCACAGTGGAGCGGCGAGGCCGGTGCTCACAAAATGGGAAGACTAGAAATTGCCGCTCCAGGCAGATGAAGTTTTGGAAAGATGTTTCTCTCTCAGAGACTAAGGGTGCCAGCAATGCACATAGCAATGAAAACAAAAATGGTGAGGACAGCCACACTCCAATCCAACGTATGTTTATTGAAGAAAGACAGGCACTACAAAAACCAGCATAAACCAGGACAGCTGACGCGTTTCACACTTGTTCAGTGTTTACTCATAGCTATGAGCTATCATAAGCTATGAGTAAACACTGAACAAGTGTGAAACGCGTCAGCTGTCCTGGTTTATGCTGGTTTTTGTAGTGCCTGTCTTTCTTCAATAAACATACGTTGGATTGGAGTGCGGCTGTCCTCACCATTTTTGTTTTCATTGCTCACAAAATGGGCCCTTGGAAGAAGAGAGTGGGGGTCTGCTGGGCAGTTCCTCTTGTAGTCTCCCACAATTCTCCCCTGGAGAGAGCGGATTGTTGGGGGATGTAATCTGATAAGGATTCAGCAGTACAGTGAAAGCTGCGCAGAGAACTACAATTCCCACAATACACTCCTCACTGACTCAGGAGTGTGATGCAATAGGATCTGAGTTTAGCACTAGGGGGAAATAGGAACAGTCTGAAGAAGTGGAGGTTAGTTCTTCTGAATCAGGTTATCGTAGTCCGTTCCCGGCTACACATATTATCAACACGGGTCTGAAAAAAAAAATAAGATGTTCAAAGGCTTGTTATCATGGAAAAAACACTGAGATATACCCCGGACAGCTACTATTGTACAAGGGCTGGATATACCTGAAGGACGGAAGTCACGTGGAACGCGAACGTAGATATACATTTTTTTGCCTGTGATCCTCTGTTTTTATGTAAGAGCAATATAATTTGAATAAAATCCCAGTTTTAAGCAATTTTACGCTATGGTAGGCTATCTTTCTTTACTTTTATCCCCATGCTGAGACACTTACCCACGGAACTCTACGGACACCCATAGTTATCTCCAGGACCATTTGGCATACTGAGTGGAGCTGTTGGAAGAGGAAAACAGCCAGGACCGGACACCAGATAGAGCCAGAAGACAAATAAAGGTGCAATCCCATCAGGAGTAAGGTAAGCACTCTGAGAGCATTGAGACCCGGGAGAACCTTTTGATAGAAGATTCATAGAAGATTGTGTGTTTTAATACACGAAGATACATCTTTAGGAATTATTTTGCACATGCGCTTATTGCACTTTTATATCATTTGCACTATTGCACTTTTTCAAGATTATTGGACAATTTTTGGATCATTGTGATTCTTGCACTTTTTTTGATTTTAGCTATTTATTTATGTATGAAGGTAGTTGCGCTCATCACCATTTATTCACTTCATCTTGGTGCATTTGTTTACACTTTAGATTGAGCTGCAGTCTCCAATTACACATATTTATTGTAGTTTACGTGGAGGCGCGAGAGACTTCACCTAACACATTTTTACTATGGTACAAGGTTGTAAAACTCCTCCCTACTGCCTGCCTGCGAAATACAAAAGCTTCAAAGTTATTAGCATTGCATAAGTTCTTCCTCCAGACAGAGAACATCCAAATCTGAAAGGACAAGGTAAAAGAACCGAGCTTGGTAAATTGCACTGATTAATGCTTGCCTTATATGAATTGTGAAAAATCTTTGAAAAAATTGTTTCTTTTTGGCTTTTAAATTCCAAAGAGCAAAATTATTATTTAGATAGATAGATATATATATCTATAGATATAGATATATATATATTGGAATTCTATACGATATTATAAAACAAGATTTATATAATATTATTAAAAAAATAATAATATATGTTTGTATGTACAGTATGCGTGTACTTGATTGGGCTGTCAGATTCCAAAAGGTAAAAGGACTATTTAGGAAGATAGTAAGAGGTTTATTTTCTGTTTTTGTGTGTAATAATATATACAGTATATTATAAAATGTATTAATTCTATATTCCATATATATATATATATATATAATTATTTTTTTGGGGAGGTTTTGGTTTAATATTTTTATTGATTTCCTTCAAAATAACAAACAGGGAAATACACATAGCTGCTATGGACCATTGTATCTGTTATATTCCATATAATATTATAATACACAATTTAGATAATTATTATTGATATATTTAAATATTTACTATGTTATATTTATTTATATATCGTTTGGCCTATCAAATTCCAATAGTATATTATTAATATATTAAATTATTTAATAAATGTTTGTATCTCTCTCTTTCTCTTTTTCTCTTTCTTTCTCTCTCTCTCTTAAACCCGGGACACCTCACCCTACATGGGTGAGAACCCCTGAGTACCACAAATCAGGGGGAATGTACCTGCCATCCAGGACACATTCCCGGTGTCCTGTACAATATATATATATATATATATATATATATATATATATAAAATGTATATTACAATGTAATAATTCTACATCATACCATAACACGCGATTTAGAAAATTGTTATTGATATATTATTTATTACATAGAAATACATATAGAAGCAAAACAGCTCCAAAAATAGTAAGGACTATCTTGGTACCCAAGGAATATGGAGTTCACACAACATGTTCAAAATATAAACAATTTTTATTACAATCCTTAAATGCATATGACACAGGAATAAAGTTATAAAGTTACAGTTATACAATTTTTTTTTTTCACAATCAAAGGTTTTATTAAAGCTTATTACAAAACATATAATAAGAAAAATGTAATACAGGATCATACATCCATGACTAACAGCTGTCACATTACATAAAATATAAACAAATCACATAGCCAGATGAATGAGTAGACATTACATGGGGCATATATATGCTATAGAAATATTATAAGAAAGGAATAGGGAAAGGGAAGGTATTAGGGTAGAAAGGGGAGTTGAAGGGGGGGTAGGAACATAGCGGATGGAGCCCAGAGGTTAAGGTAGAGGTGATATAACAACAGTCTATCATATAGGTTGCGCAACATGAGACAACGTTAACACAATATAGGTGTAAATTAAAGTGGGGTTGGGAAACAATTTGACTTCCTTGGTACATGTTCAGTGTAGCATCATTATTTGGCAGGTAATGTGTTATACGTTGAGTAGTTGGAATTCAGGAGAGTAGGAGAATAACAACCAAGGATGCCAGGTTTCGTTAAAATTTGTGCTATTCTCCTTTTTCATGGCAGCAATTTCCTCCATCTTGTAAATGTAGTTTACTCTGTCCAACCAATCCCTGATTTTGGGCACATGTGTGGTCTTCCAGTGAAGGGGGAAGAGTGTTTTAGCTGCTAATAAAAGATGTCTGGTAAGGGACTTCTTGTATTTGCTTATGGTAAGGGTATTTACGATAATCAAGCAGGCAGCTGCGGTAAGTTCTAATTTGGTTTCTGTGATGAATTTAATCCATTTTCTAACCTCATCCCAGTACTCAAGAATTAGTAGGCATTCCCACCATATATGAAGGAAGGTGCCAGTTTCGTTACCACAATGCCAGCAAGAGTCTGAGGTTGTGAGGGACCACCTCCTGGCTCTCTGAGGTGTAATGTACCACTGGGTAAGAATTTTGTTAGAAATCTCTTTATATTTGGAGCTCAAAGAGCACTTGTGAGTCATAATACATGCCTTTTCCCATTGTTTTACCGATATCTTAGTTTTTAAATCACTTTCCCATTTTTCTTTATGGTTTGTATCATCCATTTGCTGAGCATGGTTTAACCAGGAATAGGTTAGGGAAGTGGTATTACCTACTGGAGATCTCTTGAAGCAGAGGGGAGACATTGGTAGGCAGTATGATGATCTATATTTGCTATTTGTCAAGAAATCCTTCAATTGTATATAGAACCAGAAGTGAGGAAATGGTCCGTCCCACTCCGCCTGCAAAGCATCCAGAGCTTTGACCTTTGAATCTGTTAGGCAATGAAAGGCAGTGTGAGTCTGTATTTTCTTCAGGTGTAGGCCTGGGATGAAGTCAGGGTTATTAGTGATTTGGGTAAGTGGTCCGAGTATTGAGGCGAGATTGTGTTTACCTGCTATTTTGTGCCATATGTTAAGAGTGTTCGCCACTAAAGGATGGGCTAATTTTTTATCCATTTTGGAGTGGATTGACCAGGGATAGAAAAGTAAGTTGTTTGGAGTTAAGTTTTGTTCTAATTGAATCCAATCTTTGTTTGGGCCATGGCAGTGCCAGTCAATTATTCTTGTAATGTGGGATGCTTGGTAATATTTTTTGAAGTTCGGTAGACCTATTCCCCCTCTGTTTTTGGGAAGTGTCAGTAAGTTGAACTTTATTCTCGGTTTCCTATCTGCCCATAGAAAGCATCTCTGTGCTCTGAGAAGACTAGTAAAAAAGACCTCAGGAAAGAGATAGAGTAATCTCAGAAGAACTGTAATTTTCAGAATTGAAGCTCTGCCAAACCACGAAAAGGTTTTGGAGGACCATTTTCGAAGATCTCTAATCAACAAGGATAGTAGTGGTTTGTAATTGTTGTGGTAAAGTGAGTCTAAATTGTCGGTCAAATTTATTCCTAGGTATTTCAGTGTGTTTTGCTTCCACTTATAATTATAGTTGTCCTTCATTAATTTTAGTTGGCTTGGTGGGAGGTTGATATTTAGGGCTTCAGACTTAGATTGGTTAATTTTGAAGTTGGAGATAAATCCAAATGTTTCAAAGATTTTTTTTAAGATTGGGAATAGAGATATGAGGTTGTGTTAAGAAAAATAAGAGATCATCTGCGTAAGCGTCTATTTTATACTCTCTCTTCCCCACCTTGAATCCCTGTATGTCCTCAATTAGATTTATTTTTCTTATTAGGGGTTCCAAAGAGATAATGAAGAGGAGAGGGGAGAGGGGGCATCCCTGGTGTGTACCATTCTGGATTTTAATAGGATCAGAAAAAATGTTGTTAACTTAAATTTTAGCCTGGGGGTTTCGATAGAGAGCTGAGATCCATGATAACATATTCTCATTTAATCCAATATGGGAGCATGTGGTCATCATGTAATACCAGGAGACCCTATCAAAAGCCTTCTCTGAATCAGTAGAAAGCAAAAGGCCTTTTTTCATCTTAGAATTTTGGGTGAAGTGAATTAGGTTTAGTGCTTTAGTAATATTATCTCGTGCTTCCCTACCTGGCATGAATCCTACTTGTTCTAGTACTATAATCTTTGATAGAAGGGGTTTCAATCTGTTGGCTAGTATTGTCACAAGGGTACTCACCGAGGCCGAGATGCTGAGAGCGGTTCTCCCTTGCGACTAAGCGCACTCCACCCCTGGTGGTGGAACAGAGGGTGAAGGGCACAAAGAGGCACGAGGTACCAGCAGGCTGGTAGGTCTGCGTGCGGATGACGTGGAACTGGTAGCTGTGCAGTACTAGTAGACACTGAAGATACACAGCAAGTCCGTAATCTGGCCAGGGGTTTGAGCACAGGAGATAATAGCAAAGTCCGTAGGCAGGCTGGAGATCAAGCACAGGAGACTGGTAGAGTAATCCGTAAGCAGGCCGAGGGTCAAACACTGGAGAAAGGTAGCAGAGGTACAAAAGACAAGCCAAGGGTCAGGTGCTGGAAGAGATCGGAGCAGGTCAGGGTCAATCCGGGTCACAACGGTAGTATCAAGGCAGGAAACACAAGCAGGAACTAGGGAAGCTGAAAGATAAACCAGCAACTTAAACATGGATCCAGGCTGTCTTTTATAGGCAGCCAGGAAGTCATGTGATGTGTGCAGCTGACAGCTTCCACTGTCGACGTTGCTGCCATCTAGTGTTCAAAAGGAAATATGCTGTGCTTCTTTATAATGTTTCACTGACAAGTATTTTGGCTAGGAGCTTCAAATGAATATTCAGTAGGGATATGGGTCTATAGTTTGCACAGTCCGTATGATCCTTATCAGGTTTGGGTATTACCGCGATATGTGCCATGAGAAAGAAGCCAGAGTTATGTTTGTTTTTTGCTAGAAAATTAAATGCAGATAAAAGGGGTTTAACAAGTAAATGTGTGTAGGTTTTGTAATATTGCGAAGTGAAACCGTCTGGTCCTTGGCTTTTCCCTGTTTTTAGGTCTTTGATGGCTTACAATAGTTCATTGGTGGATATGGGTTCTTCTAGTTTAATCGCATCTTCTTGAGTGAGTGAAGGTATTTTGCTATCTTGTAGGAACTTATAAATTGTTTCCTGTTTCATGGTTGACAGATGTGGAGGTGTTGTTCTAGGAGATTGTATAGTCTTGAGTAGAATTTATGGAAAAGGTCTGCTATATCTGTAGGTTTGTGTCTAGGTATTCCGCCTTTGTCCCTTATAGCATGTACGTGCCCCGCCAATGTCGTATCTTTAAGTGCTTTGGCCAATAATTTCCCACTTTTATCCCTGTGTTCAAAGTAGATACTTTTTTTAAAGAAAAGTGCCTTTCTGATTTTTAGGTCAAGTTTTAATTTCAGGGACTTCCTACATCGTGTCAGTTCTTCTTCTACTATGATTGAGAGTGATTGCTTGTGTTGTGATTCCAATTTAGCAATTTGTGAAGACAATTTGGCAATTTCTTTCTCTCTCTCTTGTTTTTTCCTAGCACCCCATTTCATAAGTTCCCCTCTTATAACGCTTTTGTGAGCCTCCCAATTATTTAAAGGATTGGTATCAGTGTCTACGTTGGTTCTAAAATATTTGTTAATGAATTTCGTCTTTTACAGTTTGGTCAGTCAGGAGTGAAGCATTGAGTCTCCGGTTAAAGGTTGGTTGTTTGGGAGGTTCGAATCTCATGGAGATAGCTGTGGGGGGCGTGGTCTGAAAGAGAGATAATACCTATCTCAGCTGTATGTAGATTGCTCAGATCTCTCTGCGAAATAAGAATTAGATCAATCCGAGAGTATCGTTTGTGTGGAGGGGAAAAAAAAGTATAGTCTCTCTCGGTAGTGTGGATAGATCTCCATGTGTCTACCAGGGATAAGGAATTCAAGAGTGTTTTGATGCGTTTAGGGATCCTGTATGTTACTGCGGTATGACCTGTTGATGTGTCTTTGAGCGGGGAGAGGAGGATGTTGAAATCTCCTCCCAAGATGATACATCCTTCTGCAAACCATTTTAGCTCATCTATTACCTTATGGCAGAATTAAATATGGGCAGTATTTGGGAAATACACGTTTGCCAATGTGATAGGGGATCCTGCCCATTCGCCTTTTAGGAAAATCACTGACAATTATACCGGTCCCGGAGTCAGAGAAGCACTCAGGGTTCTATTCCCCAGTCTTCCTAGTCCCCAAAAAATCAGGGGGCTGGAGACCGGTATTAGACCTGAAAAGGCTAAACAGGTACATTCATGTGGAACACTTCAAGATGGAGTCTCTGAACACAGTAATCCTTTCGGTACAACCAGAAGACTGGATGGTGTCGATAGATCTCCAAGACGCATATCTTCACATCCCCATCCACTCCAACTTCCAACATTTTCTTCAGTTCCAGATAGACAACCTACGCTTTCAATTTCAGTGTCTCCCCTTTGGAATTTCATCAGCACCCAGAACCTTCACCAAAGTTCTGGTAGCCATCCTAGCCCCCCTTCAGGAGAAGGGGATACGAGTCTTACACTATCTGGACGATATTCTGATACTGTCCCAGCACAGAGAAGTTCTACAGACACACCTTCAGATGGTTCTGAACACCTTAGGACACTTCGGGTGGCTTATCAACCATTCAAAGAGCCAATTCATACCCACACAAAAGATGACGTATCTAGGAGCCTTATTCAATACTCCGGTATAATTGCCTGTTGAGAGAGAAGTATCCGTACGTATTGGACGAGAGCCTCCCTCTTCTCTCTGCTGGCTGGTATCTTGGTTGGTTGGAAGGAAAATGATGGAGGGCGGGATCTGAACTTCCAGAAATGTCCCTGCAGGACTGTGGATACCGCCCACTGGTCTGTACAACTTTCCACCCAAACCCAGGCGAAGGACCTGAGTCTTGCCCCCACTGGCCCGGGTTGGGTGGAGAAGGCGTCAAAAGGACTTCTGGTTTTCTATCGCCAGTGTAGGGGCCTTCGGTTTACCTAGTTTGAGGAAAGAGGCCTGTTAGCCCTTCCAGCCCCTACTGTATTCTTTCCCCGGACGATATGTTCTGGATTCTCTAGACCTTTGTTGAAAGGTTGCTCGAGGGGTAAACTTTCTCCTTCTGCTTCTATCTTGGGGAATAAGGCCGCTTTTCCCTCCTGTGACTCTGGATATTGCTGTATCCATCTTATCTCCAAACAGGGACTTCCCGTCATATGGAATGCGACACCATGTTTGTTTTGACGAAGGGTCTGCCGACCACGGTTTCAGCCATAACGCCCTCCTAGCTGTGATAGAGTAGAGCATAGCCCTTGAGGAGCATCTTAGAACGTCGATGGCTGCTTCTGCCATAAAGTCAGAGGTTAGCTTCAGTTCATCTAGAGCCTTAATGATTTCCTCAGTATCTAGGCCGCGTCTGAGGGCCATTTCGATGTTATCTGTCCACACTCTGGTGGCTCTGGAGATGGAGGATAGGGCCACTGCCGGTCTGCAGGCTCCCCCTGATGCTTGGTATACCTTTTTCAGATCGGCGTCTATTCTGTGATCTAGGACGTCTCTAAAGGAGACTGCTTCTTCTAAGGGCAGTGTTGTATTTCTAGCCAGTCTCATCACGGATGCATCTACTGACGGGACGGCATCAAAAAGCTGAGCGTCCGCTTCTGCAAGTGGGTAAAGTTTTGAAAACCGATTGAAGGCGGTAGGTCATTTATCTACCCTCTTCCACTCCTCCATTACTACTCCTTTAATCTCCTCTATTAGGGGAAAGGCTGATCTCTTCCTAGTTAAATGAGGGAAATATTTCCCTGCTTTAGGTGGAGGCTCAGGAAATTCCTCCCACTGAATTGCGTCTTTAACCGCGTTGATAAAGGGTTCCACCAACCCAAAGTCAAAGGTTGATGCGCCCCCTTCTGTTGTATTTGTGTCATCTTCCGAATTGACTTCTGAATCAGGCTGTGTATAATGTGCAGATCCCTGTGTATAATGTGCAGCCTGGTATATGATGTGCAGTGCCCTGTGTATAATGTGCAGCCTGGTATATGATGTGCAGAGCCTTGTGTATAATGTGCAGCCTGGTATATAATGTGCAGCCTGGTATATGATGTACAGAGCCTGATGTATAATCCTGACACTATTAGTGGAAGCAAGTGGAATACAGGGGACGGAGTGGGTGGATTCTATAAGGGGTGTGCCTTATGCAAAGTAGGAGGGGCCAACCGTGGAGGGGCAGGGTCTTGCGCCCCCCCAGCCTAAAACTTCACCTGCCGCCACTGTCCGAGACCCTTGCCTCCAGGCAATTTCCCCAGACCATTTTTGTTTAAGATGCTTAATAGTAAAGATCGAGATTTCATCCTATCCAAAGCCAGGTCTATGGGAGATGCCCTAGTGATTGACAACTCAAAGGTCTCGCTGTTCCCGGACGTCTCGGCAGATGTCCAAAAACATTGAGCCCAGTTCACAAAGGTGAAGAAAGGCCTCAGAGACTTGGATCTCCAGTACACCATGCTTTATCCTGCACATCTACGTGTAGTAGCTAAGGGCAAGGTCCATTTTTTTGGTGTCGCAATGGCTGGATAGAGAGGAATGTTCACTCTGAGAACAAGCAGTCAAACAATGACAGGCAACATGACTTTCACCGGACCTAAATGATAGTGCTTCAACCATCTCCTGACTTCATGAATCTGCCCACGGTTCTCCTTCTAAGGGTTGATTTATCCAATGCCTGGTAACTTAGTTCTCTTTTTACTACTATGTTTCAGGTACTACAACTGCAAAGTTTGATTACCTGTGCAGGCCAGCTATCTCAGCCCCCCAGTTTCTGGTCCCACGTGGACACTCTCTTGCTGTTTTATTGTGTTGGAGAACCCTGTTGATTCGTATGTGGTTTTTGGTTTACTGTCCTGTTACTGCACCAGATGGCATCTGGTCACTGGCTGACTGCTAACCCATTTGCATCCAGGACCTGAGGATACAGGGCCCCAAAAAAATCCATAACTGCTGGACTAGCTGTCCCATTTTTTCATGCACATGCCTCTCCCATAATTTGAAGAGAACTTATGTACAGGCAAACCTCACTTTTAGGTAAACAATGGGACCAGAGCATAAAACGAAAATGTGCTTAAAGTGAAGCAATACCTGTTTTCACTTCTCAATGCATGTACTGCATTGCCATAGTCATTTACAGGCTGTCAGGAACTTGGTAGAAGGCCGAGATGCTAGGAGGGCTCCCCTTGCAGCCGAGCTCAGCACACCACTGAAGGTGACACAGCAGGTGTGGTGCCCACAGAAGCACGGGTGCCTGGTAGCTGGAACTGGAGACAGGCTTGCTTGGTTGGTCCAGAAAGCAGGGACCGGTGGACAGACTTGATAACAGAGTCAGAAGCCAGGCCAGGGGTCAACACAGGAAGTCAGACCAGGATCAGAGTCAAGTTCAGGGAGCAGGATAAACAAGTCCAGTAGCCAAGCCGGGATCAGATGCAGGAAGCAGGCAGAGAGAAGTCAGATGCAAGCCAAGGATCAAGCCAGGGGGTCAGAAGGATCAGGTCAGGACAAGCCGGGACAGTACACAGATCAGGAACAGCAGATACACAGGACATGCTGAAGATACACCAACGATGCACCACTGTCAGCAGTGGGTTTAAATAGGCCTGGATTCCATCACACCGGGCGTGCGCCATTGCTAATCCTGGCGCGCGCCTGCCCAACCATGGTGCCGCGCTTCCTTGTCTATTTCCCTAATACAGGCGTAACTAATTACCTAGGCAAGCTGGCGGACCCGAAAATTGGATATGTTGTAGTCCTGGGTCTGGCTATGACACTTGTGTCCACCTGGCTGTAGTTTGTGAGAAAGCATAAAGTGCTGTGGCCGGCTGCCCTCCCAGCACTTGTTTATTGTTGCTTCAGCTCTCTTCAGCAGCAGCACAGAGCAGATAATCAGCATGGAAGGCTACATCTCCACTCCATGGGCTCTCTGAGAGATCTCTGTGAAGAGGCAGGGCTGGGAGACAAGCCTCCGTCGTTCCATTAAGCCGGCTCTCATAGGCTACACCAGTGTGCTGGAAGTTTGTCCAGCAGAAGTATGCACTGGAGGGTTCTGTGCAAAGGAGGGAATGGGGGTGACTTGAGGGGTACCAGTACTGTGACGCCACTGTCCGTACTTGTGAGGCACTTTACGTACACTCGCGGGTATGTCCATACTCGCGAGTGTATGTAAAGCGGGGTATGCCTGTAATATTGCATTATCTGTCATACCATTTTCTAATGACCTTATTATGTCTAAGTCTCACATGATTTTTATTTGGACTGTGAGAGGATTGGGTACTAGGGTGAAAAGGCTGGCAGTATTACATATGGCAAAGCGCATGGGTTCCTCCATAATATGTCTACAGGAAACCCATTTCCCACCAGATCATTCATCTCAGTTTTCCACACAAATGTTTAGCCATTCATTTTACTCTACCTACTCATCCTACTCTAGGGGTGTAAGCACATTGGTGTCTCAAAATTTCCCATTCTCATGTGCTTTTTATGTTATTGATCTGCATGTTCACTATATTTTTCTAGTATGTACCCTGGAAGGTCTGGAATGCTTAGTGGCCAATATTTATATCCTCCCCTCCCTTCTCCGCAGAGGTCCTCAAGACTCTTGCAAGCTCATCATCCGAATATTTCTGCATTTATTGTAGGGGACTTCAATAATTTCATTGATGCTGCGCTAGATACATTCTCTGCTTCCTCTTTAAATAAGACAGCTACAGTGCCTTAAAAAAGTATTCATACCCCTTGAAATTTTCAACATTTTGTCATGTACAACCAAATAGGGATGGCCAGAACGGACCCCTGTTTGGTTCGGAACAGAACTTTTGAACACTGTGAAAGTTTGGACCCGAATAACGAACCCTATTAAAGTCAATGGGACCCAAACATCAAAAATCAAAAGTGCCCATTTTGAAGGCTTAAATGCAAGTAATTGGGCATACAATGGTTATAGGGGTCTGTGTCATTTTTGCAGTGATTTTTGAATTTTTAAAGTGAAAGCCTAAAAATTAAGAATTCCTTCCAATATAGTGCCAGTCTGTATAGTCTAAATGTAAAGTGGCAGATCTGTGCCATGTCTAGAATCTGCTGCAGCAATAATTGAATTTATAAAGCCAAAAAAATACAATTTTTCCTGCAAGCTGCCTTTATTTTGCTCAGCAACAGCCGGGGAGCCAGTGTGTATGATGAGGCCACAATATAGTGCACTGGGAACAAGATTAGAGATTTTTTGGATACATTCTGGTGTCATTTTGACGTTGGATAGAAGTAACGGGTGCGTTAAAATTGGTCTTTGGGTGTCGGTGGTGCCTTCCCACCATAACAATATAGAGCAGGGGTGTCCAAACTTTTTTCAAAGAGGGCCAGATTTGATGAAGTGAACATGCGTGAGGGCCGAACATTATGCCTGACATTCTTTAAACCATTAAAATTAAATGCAAATTAAATATATAAAAAACCGAGCAGTGTGTACCAGGCTATAGGCTGTACTGCAAGACTGTCATGCCGCGTACACACGACCATTTTTAATGACGAGAAAAATGCAATTTTTTAAAATGGTCATTAAAAATGATCGTGTGTGGGCTTCAGAGCATTTTTCACGACGTGAAAAATGGCCATGAAAAAGTTGGAACATGCTCTAATTTTTCTCGTCGTTTTTCACATCGTCGTTTTTCTCGTCATGAAAAACGGCCGTGTGTAGGCTTTAACGACGTGAAAAAAAATGCGCATGCTCAGAATCAAGTATGATACGGGAGCGCTCGTTCTGGTAAAACTAGCGTTCGTAATGGAGATAGCACATTCGTCACGCTGTAACGGACTGAAAGCACGAGGCTGAAAATCACGAATTGTCTCTTAACAAACTTTACTAACATGAAGGGTGGCGCCATCCGAATGGAACTTCCCCTTTATAGTGCCGTCGTACGTGTTGTACGTCACTGCGCTTTACTCGAGCATTTTTTTCCACGATAGTGTGTAGGCAAGGCAGGCTTGAGAAGAATCACGTAGAGAAAATGCCGTTTTTTTCAATGACATTAAAAACGGTCGTGTGTACGCTGCATGAGAAGGTCAGTTACTGGCCTCTCAATGCATGGCCATAAGATCTTGTTAACCTGAAAAATATGTATTCTAAAAGTTGTCACTGCAAACAGTTTTTTTGGATTGAGTGTGTAGACACGATAAAAAAATAAAATAAAAATTCCTTGAATTATTAAACACTCCTGGCATTGTGGGCAGTTCCATGCTTGTTGTCAGTATCTATATCAACCTGAAAATTACAATGAGTTCACAAGTTCCAAGCAGCTCAATCCACACACAGGGTGCTGCAGTACCATCAAGACACTTGCAAAGACTACTGGACTCTGAAAGGTTTGATAAAACTAGGTGATATGCTAGTTGACAAGGTGACTTATCTTAATATCCCCTGAGAAATCCCCAATTGCCTCTCACTGCAAGGATTACCTCGGCGTGTTCGCAAGTTGATGTGCCCGAACCCGCTAGGATGCTGACAGCGTGCAGCACCGCCGCCAATCCCAGGCACTGAGACACTGAGCTCTGCAGCTGTGGACTGGGAAATGACTTAGTGCCTGTTATTGGTGCTCCGTGCTGTCAGCTTCCCAACAGGCTTTGGAACACCACCCAGCAACACCCAGCAACACGCCCCAGCTCATCCTTACAGTGAGAGACGCTCGGATTTGTCAGTTGATAAGAGAATATATATTTATTTTAAAAAAACAAGCTCATCCTTACCCTGTGCAGAGCTTGGGGGCCACAAAAGTGAATAAAGCTAATTGCAAGTGGGGGCCGTATAAAATCTGACCACGGGCCGGACTTTGGACATGACTGCCCTATCGCAAACCATGTGCTATGGGGCACACATATGGGAGCACTCCTGAGCCGGGCTGTGTGCATCCATCTTATCCATGCCCCCTGCCTCCTTCCCACAGGATTTGACTGACAGTAGCAGGATCCAATTGTGGATGTAGTCTCAAGGAGACATTTTTTCTTCTTGGGTTTAGATATACTTTTAAGCTTTTTACCCTTTCATATCAAAAGTAATCAAAACCTTTGTGTCCAGAGCAGATTTTAAAACAGAACCAAACCCTCCTATCCTTGACAGGCAAAGAAGATCATTCAAAGCCTTTGTTTGATCTGCAGTTACCATAATGCTGCCATCAACAGCCATTTGCTGACTTGAGGATTTGGTTGTAAGCACAAGCAACTGGAAAGTTGTCATTTACAGCATGCCTTCAATGAAAGGAAAAAGTAAAAATTACTTCTGCGCTACTATATAAGTTAATGCACGTGTGAATAGTTTCCGCTTAACACAGATTGTGTTTCCACAAAGATAAATAGCAAAATTAATATAGTGAAGTGCAACCACACCCAGCAGTGCCGCCGCCAATCACAGGCACTGAGACATTGAGAGCTCTGCAGCTGTGGATCGGGAAACGACTTAGTGCCTGTTATTGGCGCTCCGTGCTGTCAGCTTCCCAACGGGCTTTGGAACACCACCCAGCAACACACCCCAGCTCATCCTTACAGTGAGAGACGCTCGGATTTGTCAGTTGATAAGAGAATATATATTTATTTAAAAAAAAACAAGCTCATCCTTACCCTGTGCGTAGCTTGGGGGCCACAAAAGTGAATAAAGCTAATTGCAAGTGGGGGCCATATAAAATCCGACCGCGGGCCGGACTTTGGACATGACTGATATAGAGGTACTCTTGATGAAAGCAAGAATTGGCCTTCCTGTAAAAAATTGCAATGATATGCACCTGTCAAACAGGTGCTGAAAAATATTTTTTTGGGTGTTAATTGTGCCCATGAAACCTATACCAAAAACATTCTTCCAGATGAAATGATTGAACACCTTCAAAGCTAGGCAGCCTCGAAGTCCTGCAGAGAGGATTATTGGGAGGGAGGGGGGCGGTGCTTATAAGCAAATGTAAAGAAGAAATTGAAATCTGTACGTAGATGCACTTTAATCAATGTAAAGAGGTGTTTGGTGCCCTTTAAATTTGATTACTCACACTACACAGACAAACTCCACTGATACACTATAATATATTGCAATATAATGCGCCAAACGTACAGTGTTGCACAGAACTATATGGCGTTAAACTGGCAGTAACTAACGCACACAGAACTATATGACGTTAAACTGGCAGTTACTAGGGATGAGCCGAACACCCCCCGGTTCGGTTTGCATCCAGAACATGCGAACAGGCAAAAAATTTGTTCGAACACGCGAACACCGTTAAAGTCTATGGGACACAAACAATCAAAAGTGCTCATTTGAAAGGTTAATATGCAAGTTATTATCATAAAAAGTGTTTGGGGACCCGGGTCCTGCCCCAGGGCACATGTATCAATGCGAAAAAAAGTTTTAAAAATGGCCATTTTTCTGGAGCAGTGATTTTAATAATGCTTAAAGTGAAACAATAAAAGTGAAATATTCCTTTAAATTGCGTACCTGGGGGATGTTTATAGTATGCCTGTAAAGTAGCGCATATTTCCCGTGTTTAGAACTGTCCCTGCACAAAATGTCATTTCTGAAGAAAAAAAAGTAATTTAAAACTACTTGCGGCTAGGGATGAGCTTCGAGTTCGAGTCGAACATGAGTTTGACTCGAACATCGGCTGTTCGCTCGTTCGCCAAATTTCGAACATTATGGGCCGTTCGCGCCAAATTCGAGTGGCGCGTCACGGCCCATAATGCACTGCGTCATCGCAGTGCATTGCTGGCGGATGATTGGCCAAGCATGCACTATGATCCGCATGCTTTGGCCTATCACAGCGACGTCTGCACAGAGAGCCATAATTGGCCAAAGGCAGGGTGCCTTTGGCCAATCATGGCTCAGGGGGATTAAGTGCACGCCCCACACTATATAAGCCAGCCTGCGGGTCGGCCTTGTGTAGTGTGTTCCGGCGTTGAGAGAGAGAGAGAGAGTGTGTCATTTTATTTCAGTTAGCTAGATTGAGCAGGCGGGCGATTCAGTTAGATTCAGTATATTTAGTATATATATATGTGCATTCCAGGCTTTCTTTTTAAATATATATACTGTATACAGTTCAGCTAGATCTCACTGTAGACCATTCCTGTTGTTCTCTTCCTAATATACTACAAGCAGGCAGTTTATTCAGTTAGCTGCAGTTTATTCAGTACTATATACTGTGCACAGTGTTCAGCTAGATCCCACTGCAGACCATTCCTGTTGTTCTCTTCCTAATATACTACAGGCAGGCAGTTGATTCAGTTAGCTGCAGTTTATTCAGTACTATATACTGTGCACAGTGTTCAGATAGATCTCACTGCAGACCATTCCTGTTGTTCTCTTTCTAATATACTACAGGCAGGCAGTTGATTCAGTTAGCTGCAGTTTATTCAGTACTATATACTGTGCACAGTGTTCAGCTAGATCCCACTGCAGACCATTCCTGTTGTTCTCTTCCTAATATACTGCAGGGGGGCAGTTGATTCAGTTAGCTGCAGTTTATTCAGTACTATATACTGTGCACAGTGTTCAGCTAGATCTCACTGCAGACTATTCCTGTTGTTCTCTTCCTAATATACTACAGGCGGGCAGTTGATTCAGTTAGCTGCAGTTTATTCAGTACTATATACTGTGCACAGTGTTCAGCTAGATCTCACTGCAGACCATTCCTGTTGTTCTCTTCCTAATATACTACAGGCGGGCAGTTGATTCAGTTAGCTGCAGTTTTTTCAGTACTATATACTGTGCACAGTGTTCAGATAGAGCTCACTGCAGACCATTCCTTTTGTTCTCTTCCTAATATACTACAGGCGGGCAGTTGATTGAGTTAGCTGCAGTTTATTCAGTACTATATACTGTGCACAGTGTTCAGCTAGATCTCACTGCAGACCATTCCTGTTGTTCTCTTCCTAATATACTACAGGCGGGCAGTTGATTCAGTTAGCTGCAGTTTATTCAGTACTATATACTGTGCACAGTGTTCAGCTAGATCTCACTGCAGACCATTCCTGTTGTTCTCTTCCTAATATACTACAGGCGGGCAGTTGATTGAGTTAGCTGCAGTTTATTCAGTACTATATACTGTGCACAGTGTTCAGCTAGATCCCACTGCAGACCATTCCTGTTGTTCTCTTCCTAATATACTACAGGCAGGCAGTTGATTCAGTTATCTGCAGTATTTTCAGTATATATATATATATATATATATATATATATATATATATATACATCCATGCTTTGTGCAGCTACATCTCACCGCAGGCCATTCCTGGTGTACCTATTCAAATACATCAAATACAGTATTTAATTTGAAAGAGAGGAGAAATTAGGGACTTTTAGGATCCTAAGCCTGGTAAGGCTGTATGTATCCATCCCTGGGGACTTGGATGCCGTCAGTCGGAGAGTGCTTCCGGCCAATCGGCGCCCAGGTTACCTCCCATTGGCCTACTGAGTGTATGGGGCCAACGCATAGACGCGACAGCGTCCACGAGGACGCCGCACGCCTAGCGTGGATGACATGGTGCTGAGGCGCGATGCTGAAGCACCCGCCCACCTCATGCCTGTGAGGGGCGAGGAAGAGGGCAGGGGCCCGCAGGGCGCGTCACGGCTCCCTGTACTGGGGAAGACCGATTGAGGCACACCTGAGATACCTGGTCATCAATGTTGATGCCAGATGAACTGGACTCTTAGGACATGTAGACAAAGATAAAAATGGTGATAAACTAGTAGAATCATATAGACAGGAGAGACTACACATAAATAAATGGCAGGAGAGGTTTAGAAAGGTAACAAATGCTTTAATTCCCTTGTATATTTAATTTGAAAGAGAGGAGAAATTAGGGACTTTTTAGGATCCTAAGCCTGGTAAGGCTGTATGTATCCATCCCTGGGGACTTTATGTGAAATTGTGGCCCGGTAAGGTCACATATTTCCATCCCATTAGTATTCAAAAAAGGGGGTAAGAGCAAGAATTGGGACTTTAATTGAAGCATATATGTACAAGAAGTTTAATAGGGTGAACCAAAGGAATTTTATTAAAACATCATACAACACATGTATATCAATTGGCATAGTAAACATTGTAATAATTATAACAGCAGTGGACCTGGTGGCACAGCCACCGCTGAGAGGGTAAACAGTAAGCACTATAGAACAATAGACATGGTAATGGCATAATAGTCAAAAGGTAAGACAAGAGCAATTCCAGTTGGTCACCACAATGAGAAAGTATAATTGGTAATAAAAAATGTATTGCCTGCAGAATCTATGGGCTGATAAACCTGTGTAATTAGGGGTCGCTTGGTAATAAGGGTAAAACAGATTGCAATTAGTTGACATCTTCAGCCAGGAATGGTGGTTTGCGACAATAGCACCAACCTCCTCTCCGCCCTCCGACAGGGACAACTGACCCATGTGCCCTGTTTGGCTCACATCCTTAACTTGGTGGTGCAGCAGTTCTTGTGCAGGTACCTGGGCTTACAGGATCTCCTGAGGCAGGCCAGGAAAGTCTGTGTGCATTTCCGCCGGTCATATAATGCCAGTGCTCGGCTGGCTGACCTCCAAAAGGAATACAACCTGCCCAAGAACCACCTAATCTGTGACATGCTGTCAGGTCACCTGTGGCCAGGTGACAGATGCACACCGTAGGGGGACAGGAGTGCACCGCAAGGTAGGGAACCCTATGGCTGACTGCTGCGGATAGGAAACTGGGTGGTTGTGGAAAGCGGGACCAGAGGAGCACAACCGGGATCCTATGGGAAGCTAGAGCCAAGATTCCCCAGGGCGCGGAGTCTAAGACCCAGCAGGTCTTCTCCAGAGCCTCTAGTGGTGAGGATGGTATGCTGCAGGCTGGGTCCAGGTCGCGGCCCCTAGAGTCTCCTAGCTCACGCCCCGTAGGATAAGGGGACAAGAGGGGAAGCAGCAGCACGAGATATAAGAGGAACGAATAACAAGCTGAAAGTCAAGGGCCACAAGCAGACAAGGATAACGAAAGACAAGCCGAAGGTCAAGGGTCACGAGCAGACAGGGTTAGTCGGGGACAAGCCAATAACGTAACAGAGAGACAGACGTAGCACACGGCAGGCAGGAACCCAAACACACAATGCCTAACAAACATGTTGATCAGCAAAGCAGGCTTGCAGTGCACAGGTTAATATAGTGTTCTGTGATAGGGCCTGGGGTGGAGTCAGGCTGGGAGGAGATTATAAAGGAAGCCAGGTGAAAGGGTTCAGGCCTCTAAGATGAACACATGGGAAGGAAGGTAAGCTGACAGACAAACACTACTGCATATCCATGACAGTACCCTCCCTCTTATGGGCCCTCCCCCGCCTGGGCCCAGGCTTAAAGGGAAATCTCTGATGAAACCTCCTCAACAGATGAGGTGCAGCGACATCAGATGCAGCGATCCAAGACACCTCCTCAGGACCAAAACCTCTCCAATGCACAAGGTACTGAAGAATGCCTCTGCAGAGCCGAGAATCCAGAACTTGTCTAACCTCGTACTTAAGATTATCCTCAGAGACCGAAAACGAGGTAGGGAGATGACAAGAAGATCTATTGAGGACCAAAGGCTCTCTAGGAATAAGCAAGGGCATGAGAGGATCAACAGGAATCTGAGGAGGGTCCCCTAGACCCTTAAAGGGGGACTGGTCATCTTGCACAGGACCATCAGACTGGGCAGATGTCAGTGGAACCCTGAAGTCAGGTTGGTTAGAAGGTGACATGTCGCCGGAGTCAAGCTGAATAGCTGAAGGACAAGCAGAATGTCCTGAACCAGTAAAAGTAGGAGGCTCACTGGGCATGGGCTGGACTGGCATAACTAGTACAGAAGCAGAGTGAATAGCTGAGTCAGGTGTAGCGACTACCTGAATCGCATCGCAAGACGTAGCGACTGCAGGATTTGTAGACAAGCTAGCCTGGCTGTGCGTCCAAGGGTGGTTAGGGACAGAGAAATGTAAATGGTTATGCAACCTGGAATGAATGACCGGCTCAGGTTCACAGGGGGCAACCTTGGGTAGGCAGGACGAGGAACAGGAGGGACCCCAAGCCAGGATCTGTCCAGTAGTCCAGTCCACATGAGGAGAATGGAGCTGTAACCATGGGAGACCCAAAATTATAGGCGTTGAGGCCTTGGGTAAGATAAGGAAGGATATCCACTCCTGGTGGAGTGTCCCTACCGACATCTTAACAGGGAGGGTCTGGAAGCGGATAGGTCCCCCTGGGAGAACAGTACCATTAATCGCCAAGACCACCAATGGTGTGGTGCGGGGCAAAAGAGTAGGTCTCATGGACGATGCGATTTCCCAGTCCATGAAATTACCAGCCGCTCCGGAATCCAGATATGCTGAGACCGAATGAGAAGAAGCACCAACATGAAGGAACACAGAAAGCAGAAGACGAGAAGGGGAAGGTGATATTTCTGGGTCCAATACTCCACTTTCCAGATGAAGTGGACCCGAACGTTTTTCTGGACAAAGAGAGCAAGTGTCACGAAAATGACCTTTGCCCCCACAGTAAAGACACAGACCAAGAGTTCTGCGCCTAGCACGTTCCTCTGGGGATAGCCTGGTCCGACCCAGCTGCATGGGTTCCTCAGCTGGTAGGAGATGCTCTACGGTCGAAGAGAGGGGAGCTCAGGCTGACTAAGAACCAAGGAGTGCTGGCGTTGCTTTTCTAAGGTCCTCTCCTGAAAGCGAATATCGATCTGGTTACACAAGGAGATAACGCCGGCCAGATCAGTGGGGATGGTTCTTCCTGCTAATTCATCCTTCACTCTATCAGACAGGCCATGCAAAAAGGTTGCGACTAAGGCCTCATTGTTCCAGCTCAACTCAGCCGACAGTATGCGGAAATGAAGGGCATACTGTCCCACAGAAGCAGACTCTTGGCGGAGACGTAAAAGGGCGCTGGCCGCTAAAGAGACACGAGCCAGTTCTTCGAAGATATTCCGAAAAAGTTTCAAGAAGCCAGACAGGCTAGAAACCACTGGATCATTCAGTTCCCACAGAGGGGCTGCCCAGGCTAAAGCTTCACCAGAGAGGAGGGAAATGATATAGGCTACCTTAGCCCGATCAGACAGGAAGTTTTGGGGCTGGAGCTCAAAATTAATCGTGCATTGGCTAAGGAACCCCCTGCAAGCCTTGGAGTCCCCAGAGAAACGGGACGGAGCTGGCAGTTGTAATGAGTGTGTGGCTGCGACTGGTGCAATAGGTGCAGCCGCTGGTTGTATTTGAGGTTGCGGATTCAGGGTTCCCAAGGAGGCCTGAAGCTGCTCGAAGTGAGAAGCCAGATCCTGGAGGAATCGCATCACCTGAGTCTGATTCGATTCGTGGGTTTCAAGTCTGCAAACTATGCCCTGCAATGGATCATCCGCGGGGAGCGGGATGTCAGCCGGGTTCATGGCTGAGCAAACTGTCAGGTCACCTGTGGCCAGGTGACAGGAGGGGGACAGGAGTGCACCGCAAGGTAGTGAACCCTATGGCTGACTGCTGCGGATAGGAAACTGGGTGGTTGTGGAAAGCGGGACCAGAGGAGCACAACCGGGATCCTATGGGAAGCTAGAGCCAAGATTCCCCAGGGCGCGGAGTCTAAGACCCAGCAGGTCTTCTCCAGAGCCTCTAGTGGTGAGGATGTTATGCTGCAGGCTGGGTCCAGGTCGCGGCCCCTAGAGTCTCCTAGCTCACGCCCCGTAGGATAAGGGGACAAGAGGGGAAGCAGCAGCACGAGATATAAGAGGAACGAATAACAAGCTGAAAGTCAAGGGCCACAAGCAGACAAGGATAACGAAAGACAAGCCGAAGGTCAAGGGTCACGAGCAGACAGGGTTAGTCGGGGACAAGCCAATAACGTAACAGAGAGACAGACGTAGCACACGGCAGGCAGGAACCCAAACACACAATGCCTAACAAACACGTTGATCAGCAAAGCAGGCTTGCAGTGCACAGGTTAATATAGTGTTCTGTGATAGGGCCTGGGGTGGAGTCAGGCTGGGAGGAGATTATAAAGGAAGCCAGGTGAAAGGGTTCAGGCCTCTAAGATGAACACATGGGAAGGAAGGTAAGCTGACAGACAAACACTACTGCATATCCATGACAGTACCCTCCCTCTTATGGGCCCTCCCCCGCCTGGGCCCAGGCTTAAAGGGAAATCTCTGATGAAACCTCCTCAACAGATGAGGTGCAGTGACATCAGATGCAGCGATCCAAGACACCTCCTCAGGACCAAAACCTCTCCAATGCACAAGGTACTGAAGAATGCCTCTGCAGAGCCGAGAATCCAGAACTTGTCTAACCTCGTAATTAAGATTATCCTCAGAGACCGAAAACGAGGTAGGGAGATGACAAGAAGATCTATTGAGGACCAAAGGCTCTCTAGGAATAAGCAAGGGCATGAGAGGATCAACAGGAATCTGAGGAGGGTCCCCTAGACCCTTAAAGGGGGACTGGTCATCTTGCACAGGACCATCAGACTGGGCAGATGTCAGTGGAACCCTGAAGTCAGGTTGGTTAGAAGGTGACATGTCGCCGGAGTCAAGCTGAATAGCTGAAGGACAAGCAGAATGTCCTGAACCAGAAAAAGTAGGAGGCTCACTGGGCATGGGCTGGACTGGCATAACTAGTACAGAGGCAGAGTGAATAGCTGAGTCAGGTGTAGCGACTACCTGAATCGCATCGCAAGACGTAGCGACTGCAGGATTTGTAGACAAGCTAGCCTGGCTGTGCGTCCAAGGGTGGTTAGGGACAGAGAAATGTAAATGGTTATGCAACCTGGAATGAATGACCGGCTCAGGTTCACAGGGGGCAACCTTGGGTAGGCAGGACGAGGAACAGGAGGGACCCCAAGCCAGGATCTGTCCAGTAGTCCAGTCCACATGAGGAGAATGGAGCTGTAACCATGGGAGACCCAAAATTATAGGCGTTGAGGCCTTGGGTAAGATAAGGAAGGATATCCACTCCTGGTGGAGTGTCCCTACCGACATCTTAACAGGGAGGGTCTGGAAGCGGATAGGTCCCCCTGGGAGAACAGTACCATTAATCGCCAAGACCACCAATGGTGTGGTGCGGGGCAAAAGAGTAAGTCTCATGGACGATGCGATTTCCCAGTCCATGAAATTACCAGCCGCTCCGGAATCCAGATATGCTGAGACCGAATGAGAAGAAGCACCAACATGAAGGAACACAGAAAGCAGAAGACGAGAAGGGGAAGGTGATATTTCTGGGTCCAATACTCCACTTTCCAGATGAAGTGGACCCGAACGTTTTTCTGGACAAAGAGAGCAAGTGTCACGAAAATGACCTTTGCCCCCACAGTAAAGACACAGACCAAGAGTTCTGCGCCTAGCACGTTCCTCTGGGGATAGCCTGGTCCGACCCAGCTGCATGGGTTCCTCAGCTGGTAGGAGATGCTCTACGGGTCGAAGAGAGGGGAGCTCAGGCTGACTAAGAACCAAGGAGTGCTGGCGTTGCTTTTCTAAGGTCCTCTCCTGAAAGCGAATATCGATCTGGTTACACAAGGAGATAACGCCGGCCAGATCAGTGGGGATGGTTCTTCCTGCTAATTCATCCTTCACTCTATCAGACAGGCCATGCAAAAAGGTTGCGACTAAGGCCTCATTGTTCCAGCTCAACTCAGCCGACAGTATGCGGAAATGAAGGGCATACTGTCCCACAGAAGCAGACTCTTGGCGGAGACGTAAAAGGGCGCTGGCCGCTAAAGAGACACGAGCCAGTTCTTCGAACATATTCCGAAAAAGTTTCAAGAAGCCAGACAGGCTAGAAACCACTGGATCATTCAGTTCCCACAGAGGGGCTGCCCAGGCTAAAGCTTCACCAGAGAGGAGGGAAATGATATAGGCTACCTTAGCCCGATCAGACAGGAAGTTTTGGGGCTGGAGCTCAAAATTAATCGTGCATTGGCTAAGGAACCCCCTGCAAGCCTTGGAGTCCCCAGAGAAACGGGACGGAGCTGGCAGTTGTAATGAGTGTGTGGCTGCGACTGGTGCAATAGGTGCAGCCGCTGGTTGTATTTGAGGTTGCGGATTCAGGGTTCCCAAGGAGGCCTGAAGCTGCTCGAAGTGAGAAGCCAGATCCTGGAGGAATCGCATCACCTGAGTCTGATTCGATTCCTGGGTTTCAAGTCTGCAAACTATGCCCTGCAATGGATCATCCGCGGGGAGCGGGATGTCAGCCGGGTTCATGGCTGAGCAAACTGTCAGGTCACCTGTGGCCAGGTGACAGGAGGGGGACAGGAGTGCACCGCAAGGTAGTGAACCCTATGGCTGACTGCTGCGGATAGGAAACTGGGTGGTTGTGGAAAGCGGGACCAGAGGAGCACAACCGGGATCCTATGGGAAGCTAGAGCCAAGATTCCCCAGGGCGCGGAGTCTAAGACCCAGCAGGTCTTCTCCAGAGCCTCTAGTGGTGAGGATGTTATGCTGCAGGCTGGGTCCAGGTCGCGGCCCCTAGAGTCTCCTAGCTCACGCCCCGTAGGATAAGGGGACAAGAGGGGAAGCAGCAGCACGAGATATAAGAGGAACGAATAACAAGCTGAAAGTCAAGGGCCACAAGCAGACAAGGATAACGAAAGACAAGCCGAAGGCTAAGGGTCACGAGCAGACAGGGATAGTCGGGGACAAGCCAATAACGTAACAGAGAGACAGACGTAGCACACGGCAGGCAGGAACCCAAACACACAATGCCTAACAAACACGTTGATCAGCAAAGCAGGCTTGCAGTGCACAGGTTAATATAGTGTTCTGTGATAGGGCCTGGGGTGGAGTCAGGCTGGTAGGAGATTATAAAGGAAGCCAGGTGAAAGGGTTCAGGCCTCTAAGATGAACACATGGGAAGGAAGGTAAGCTGACAGACAAACACTACTGCATATCCATGACACATGCCCACCAGATAGAACTCAACGTTGGCCATGCTGCAGCAGCTGTACATGCAGCAGAGGGCCATCAATGAGTACCTGTGCAGCTATAGCACCAGGACAGGGTTAGGGGAGCTGTGACAGTGCATGCATCAGTGATACTGTCCCCCTTGTGTACCTGTTGAAGCACACGCTGCATGGAATAATGGACAGGGAACTTGAGGCAGAACAGAGGGAGGAAGAGGAGGACTTCCTTATCTCTCAAGGGGTTATCCAGACAGTGTTCCTGCGGGCCCGCTGATCACACAGGAAGAGGAGGAGGAGGAGGATTGTGTCAGCATGGAGGTAGAGCCTAGCACTCAGCATCAGCAGCAGTCTTCAAGGGATCGTTTTAAGTCCCCAGAAACCCCTGGACTTATACGTGGCTGGGAGGAGGTGGCTGCGGATCATGTCGTCCTTAGTGACCCAGAGGACTCCGGACCGTGTGCCTCAGCAAACCTACGCTGCATGTTCAGGATCCCTCTGAAAGCACCCCCTCCGGGCAGATTCCCTAGACCACTGATAGCACGCTTCCTATACTTTAAAGATAAGGAAACCATTCTCCGCAAGGCTCGCAATATGCCTGAGCTGCCTTATAACAACAACAGAATTTCCATCTATCCGGACTTCTCGGCGGCCACGCAGAAACAGAGGGCAGCGTTCCAGAGTGTGAAGCAACGCCTGAGGGAGCGCAGTCTACCATACAGCATGCTTTATCCTGCCAAGCTCCGTGTGGTACACGGGGGAAAGACACAGTTCTTCATGTCGCCCAAGGAGGCTAATCGCTGGCTGGAATCGCTGGGACATGGGTAACACTCCCTTTTCTATGATGCGGGATGCGCTCCACGGAAACCCTGGGGGTGAGCTCCCAGGGGGGGCTGCTATATTGATTTTCAGACAATTCTGCATGAGATATGGCCCATCCTGAAGCACCATTTATAACTTTTCCCGGTTCGAGAAACCCTACCTGACCCCTATTTAGTGGGAACACTGGTGGAGGTCTACTGTTCACTGCGGTCTGGATTCAGCTCTACATGGAATCAAGTACTTACCCCCTAAATTTTCCTGCCCGGCTGGTGCAGGAAATATACCCCCCTTTAGGGAGACTTTTGTTGTTGAAGTTTGGGGAGGAAGCCTGTGGGATGTTTGGGGCTGCAGGCAGGGTGGGGGGAACGGGTGTTGGGATCCGCCATTGTGGATCCGGGATGGTTCATGTTTTGTCCTTTTTTTTGGTTTTTTTTTCCTTTTTCCTATTGGCTCTTCTCTGCTTTCATTTTGAGCTCTCCCAGTATTTGAATATGCCTTCGAAACCTATCGACCTAAGCCCTCAACTGTACTTGAATGTTATGCATTTAGACCACCCACGTACATGTATGACCCTAGCACATGCTTATTCTGAAGCCAAGATGTATGTACCAATACTACTGTTAATGATGTGTGTGATCTGTCCGAGCTTGAGAGGTGGACAACTATCGCCACCTCCTGGGCCGCAGGTTATTGTGGGTGGATATGCCCTTAGCAGCTGGGATGCAGACCCTTAATTTATTGTCCTGGAACGTACGGGGGCTTAACTCCAAGATTAAAAGAGCGCTGGTGTTTAAATATATCCTGAAACGCAGACCGCATATCATATTTCTCCAGGAAACGCACTTGGTAGGGTCCAGGACATTGGCACTGCATAGGGCCTTTGTGGGGAGGGCTTTCCACTCTGCGTACTCCACCTACGCCAGGGGGGTCTCGATCCTAGTTTGCAAATCCTTACTATTTACAGTTCAATCTGTGAAACTAGACCCAATGGGTAGATTTGTAGCCCTGGTGTTGACTATTAATAACCAACCATATACCTTTGTTGCAATCTATATACCACCCCCTTTTACAGTAGGGGTGTGGGATGAAATAATGGTGGAGGTGATTCGAGTGGCAGAGGGCCCTGTTGTCCTGGCTGGAGATATGAACGCAGTGTTGTCCCCCGAAAATGATAGGTTTGGGATGGCGGCTGTGGGGGGATCCCCGTTGGGAGCATGTGTGGCACAATATGATTTGGAGGAGGCATGGAGATGGAAGAACCCAGATACTAGAGCGTACTCATGCTTTTCCTCCACATTTAATACCCTATCTAGGTTGGATATGTGCTTCGTATCCAGGATACTCCTTCCGAGGGTGGTGGGAGTCCAATATTTACCGAGGGCTGTATCGGACCATTCCCCCTTGCTTATCACTTTTGATATGGAGAGGCCCCAGGGGCATGCTCTCTGGAGGCTGAGCCCCCTCTGGCTTAAGGAGGAATGTTTTGAGAGGTCCACCGCCAGGTCCATTAATACTTTCTGGCTAGAGAATAGAGGGGAGGTCCCAGCAGGAACTACGTGGGATGCGTTCAAGGCCACGCTTAGGGGAATTATTAGAACGGACATCAAGCGACTCCAATCGGATAGAGAGTGGAAGCTCAGGGACGCGGAACAGGTAGCTGCTGAGGCTGAGATAGACTACATCAAGGATCCTAATCATGCTACTTATAAAAGGTGGAGGGAGAATATGCGACAATTAGACCTGGTTCTGGTAGAAAAAACACAAAAGAAACTGCTTTATCAGGCACAACGGGTATTCGAATTCGGAGATAAGAACAGTAGGCTGATGGCCTATCTGGCACACTCACACCAGGCACCGACCTCTATCCCACGTATATATGATGCACAGATGCATCTTTGTACATCACAAACAGAGATTGCTAAGGCCTTTGTGGACTTTTACTCTGAGCTATATGCTTCGAGAGTTACATACAGTAGGGATGAGGTTCAGGAATATTTGGCTCCAATACCCCTCCTGGAACTCTCAGGGGAGGTGGCGGAGGACTTGGACCTCCCCCTTCCAGTGGAGGAGGTGGTCTCAGCAATCGGATCATTAAATACAAATAAGACCCCGGGCCCGGACGGATATCCAGCGGAATGGTACGCCACATTTGCTGAACATCTGGCCCCCCAGCTGCTCAAAATGTACATGGACGCTTATGGAGGGGGGGTGCTTCCTGAGTCTCTGAGACAGGCACTCATTGTGCTGATCCCTAAGCCGCACAAGGATCATGATCTCTGCGAATCCTATAGACCGATATCCTTAATTAATGTAGATGCAAAAATCCTAGCTAAATTACTGGCCAGACGCCTGAATAAAGTTATTGCTTCAGTTATTCATCGGGATCAGACGGGCTTTATACCTGAAAGGTCGACGGCTATCAACTTGCGTCGTCTGTTCACTATCCTACAATCTGAGGGGCCCACGCCGGATACTCGAGTGGTGCTCTCCCTGGATACGCACAAAGCGTTTGACTCTATCGAATGGCCATACTTGGTGGCG